>LOND01001193.1:0-69314 GCA_014220965.1 Paragonimus kellicotti | reverse complement strand
CGACTAGAACTCCGGCCTTAACTTCCATCGCGCAACCCGTGTTCACCATTGCCCCATTTGACCTCACATTAGGCACGTACCGAATTTATCAATATGTTGAACGCTCGATCCTATTTGCGGCTTGAGAACGATCAGGTTTGTCCGATCATCTCGATTAGATAACACAGTTTACTGTCGTTAAGGTCCAATCGATAACTGTGCGCTGTGATTAGGAACTCCTATACAGGTCGAAAGACTTCTCGTACTGTCATTGTTCTGAATCAGCGGATTACTTGATTGAGCACTAGGGATCTTGGGTTCAATAAAGATTGAATATCAACCCTACAATTTGATCGCAGCTTTCCATTCTCAACTAGACTTTCCCGTTTGGCCTCTTTTCTTAAAGATCTGCTCGAATAAGGGACCGATTGGAAAGTCAGTTGGGATTGCGAAATGCTGCGATTGTAATGTTGTAGGTGCGTAATAACTCCTCGTTGAACTCGCGGGCGCCCGTCCGGATCGTTTTCCTCCAGACCGTCCGGTTCAACGCCAAGTCTACCCAACATTTAAAATCAATTTTACAACGTGAAAGACTCACCTGCACAGCATCGTGGTATCTCCGCTTTTGACCACCAGGATTTCGCTTACCTGATCTCAGTTGTCCATACAGAAGCTGCTTTGGAATAGGGTCATCACTCCTCGGACTTACGTGACCCAGCCGTTGGAGGTAGTTGAGAAGTTCAACATCCGCGCTGGCGATGCGTCTTTTGAGGTCACAAAGCATATAGTCAGAGCTCGAGTGGCGCTGGCTAACTTACGCCCACCCTCGAGGCTGACACGATCTCGGTCATTCAGTGAGGGTGGCTCAATATAAGACTGTGAAATCTGGCTAAATGGTATGCAGGATGTTTGCAGAATATCCGCTTTCGATCACCGGTGTCTCCGAAACACCAGCAACGTGTAGTAGGAACATCGTGTTAACAGGAGCGAAGGTCTCCGACGTGTTTTCGGAATAGATAGATTCTGTCGACCACTGAGCATACTGATCTCGTCACACAGGGTTCGTTAGCTCGCACACACATTACCAATGTCAACTCACAGATTTCCACGTCTTACTTGCTTTTGGGTGGTGGGTTGGATTAGAAGCGGTAGCCTGGTGTCCGGTGTAAGATTTGGGTTTAGTGCACGAAGGCATCAACAGTGAACCTTGCTCTAATAAGGCATAACTAGTTCTTTGGCAGGGGCCCGAAGGACAATAAACACCTTTGGTTAAGGACGCCATGTGATATGGCGAAGATTAGAATTAAGTGGTGATCATGTTGGAAGTCTCTGTGTGCACTGGCATAACGTGTCCTTTTCCATTTTAAATAGATCTCGCCACTTTACGCTATACAAATAATTTTTTTCTCTTTATTTGCTGTGGCGCAGTGCTATATGCTGTTGTCATATAATGCATACGCGTAAACGTATGACTAATTATAAAGGGCTAATACGGAGTGGTAGGTATTATTGCGACCATACTAGGATCTGTTGTCAAAGTGTTCTTACGTATATGTATATATACAAGCACTTTGACAAATATTTATATATGTAGGTGGAAGTAGGACACTCCCGGAGAATACCGCTTAAAATAGTAAACATCTGAGACAACTTTCAGTAAATTATTACTACCATTTCAAAACAAATTATACAGATCACCGCTGATTCACGTTTCTCAAAATGCCCTCCACAAAGTAGTCATCAGGGGTGCTAAAGACGACCGAGTCGAAGGTTGCATTTAAGTTTGTAAATGTCCCGACCGTTGGTTGCCTATCAAAGCCTTGAAGTTCTGAGAAATGCTGCCGGATACAAATGTGAGCAAAACTCCAATAACCGAACCAGAATGCTGCCAGTTTGACAGAATTTTAAGCTCAAGGTTTGATGAGGTAACTTATCAGTAGGCAGCGATTAAGTTAAACATGATGGACACACGACTGGTGCTTAATGGCTGTCACATGGACGTCGGGCACCAATTTTTGAAAGCCAGAGCAACGGTTCCGATAAGTAGCAAAAAGTGGGCGCTTGTTCAAGTTTCAAGCCAGTTTGGGGTCAACCGCTGGACATTATCTTTGGGATGAGCCGGAAGGAAGTCAGAACTTGGGGTCTTAGTGTGCTTCAACAACACGCTCCAGCCACAATTCGACTTCACAAACTACTGAACTTGGACGTCTGCCACAAGAAGTCTCCCTGTAATTTGTCGCTGAGTTCACATGGGTTTCGAATCCCATCCCAGCCTATCTGGCAGTATCTAATAAGCACGAACAGGTGCCAAGCCGGTCAGTGATGAATGACGACTTGAGGATGGGCACCAAAGAACAAAGTAGTCACTCCGATAACAGTAATTTCAGAAAACAACAATCGGCACAAACAGTCGACCTTAAATGAATAGTACGAAACAGACAAGTTAGCTGCGATAAAAACAGTAATGCTAGACAGGAAATCTGTTGTTGCACTGATTTTGACTCGTTTTCATCGCATGGGAAGTGCACGTGAGCCACAATTCTCGCATAAGGTCTCAAACAAATATAGTTACGCACGCATATACATCTGAAGGAGAGGCCTCGGAATCAGCGCACATGAACCGACTATATTTAAACTGTTGGCGGCCGCTTAAACCACCGCTTGGGGGTACTTTCAGACTGTCGGAAAATTATCATAAGATCAGAAGTAACAATGCAATGAACGATTGTTTTTGATAATCCTTTCTCAAATCAATACAAATACATAGGTTTCATCAAGACACGACATGAGTCACACCACAAAAACCAAGAAGTGCCTGTTAATGACCAGTCGCTTGTCAAAAAGGATCAACGGACATTATCCAGTTTGGATTGGAACCGGTTATCATAATTCACTTACCAGTGCCATTGTTGCACATCCTGCCGCCATCAGCCGTCACAAAGACGCATTTTTGCCAAGGGTATTATAGGAGCCACACTTGAAAAAGCCACAAATTTTCGAGTAACACAATCTTATTAGCATACTGGTCCGAATAAAGTAAGCGGGACACTCGTCTTTGGCTATCTACTCAGCAGAAGCTGTGAATATCACGTCGCATAAACTAACCAAAAGGGTGAGTCTCTATGAAACACACTGCTTGACTTCGAAGTAGTAACTCAATTCTATTCCTTCATCTTGTAAAGTCACGAAAATTGTTGAGGCAAGCAGATAACCTTCTACTCGAATGCGAAGGCTGCGATCAAATATGAGTGATGTTCAACTGGAGAAATCATTGTTTTCATTCCAACATATTGAACAACGGAAACTTGCAAAAACGCCGCAATGAAAACAAACAAATTTGTGCTCTTTCGTCAATTAATCCGTCACAGGTTGCCGAGAAGATGCAGTTGACTGATCCAAATTCGAAAACAATTCCGACCTAATAGGAATTAGTGTATCCAACCATTTGCAATGCGTTTCTGACGTGCACAGCTCCTCATTTACATGGCTGAGTGTAGACTATGATGATGGCTCAGGGGGTGGGGGGGGCGCATGGTCACCAGGCGCCATATGGCCACTGCCAGGGCTTCACAACCGCACTGACGAAATAGAGGGAGGACGGCATCTGCTGCCTTAATAAATCGTTTTCGAAGCTCGTGAAGTAGTAAACTGTTCAGCAAAAAAATCTTCCGTGATTCCATGTGTTTCATCCTCAGATAAGACTGAGGATAAGACTACGATAGGACTGAGATAAGACTGAGATCGGGGTGCATGGGTGTGCCAACATACATGGGGCGCACAAAGTGAATTATATAAGACTACGACCCCTATCCAGTTCCAGGAGTTGTTCTCCTCCAGTAGCCGGAAATCCCTTTAGAATTCGTAACAACACAATTAGATACTCTTTTTTCCTACGCCGCTGTAATGAGAAAAGGTTTAGAAGTCATTCCTCATAGTCCTTTTCTTTAATCCTGTAAACCTCCTTTATACCTGTTTTAGCACTCTCTTGTCTTTTACGAAGGAGCTCCATGCTTGTACTGCATACTTAGAGTATGCCTAACGTAGGTATGGCCTAACGTACACTTTATACAGCAACACTAATACCTCCGACTTTCCACTCGCAACCGCTCTTCTCAGCTGCTCGAACGCCCGATTTACCCTCCTTGCGGCCTCTAGGCGCTACCTACTGGCTCTGAAATCAGCCGTGATTTGAATGCGTAAGTCCCGCGTGATCACTTCTCTTTTTAGCACGGTATGGCCCGCCTGAGTTCCCGGCCAACCTTTACAGTTTCCTATCTTCTCCTTCAACAAATGTATGGACTTGGACAAATTGAATGGTAGTTTTCAATCAATGGACCACTTATAAAGCCAATCCAAATCCATCTGGAGGGGTCGTTCGGAAGGGTTTCTTGCAATCTTCACATAATCCGCGAACAGGTAGTGCGGACAGCTTAGAGATGATATCAGATCAATTATAAATATCAGAAACAACAAAGGACCCAGAACCGACCCCTATGGAACCTTACTGCATGCTTGTCCCAGCTTTGAAATGACTCCTACCTCCACGCAAAACTTCCGATTCATTAAAAAACCCCTGTTCCAAGCTAGCAGCCCCAGTGCTAGGCCACATGATTTTAGTTTCAGAAGAAACCGTTGATTCACCAATTCACACGCCTTCTGGAAGTCAAAATGATACACTTCAGTACTCTATCCTGTCTCGAGCCTTCTTAACGGAGGTAACTTCATCAAGAAAGCACAACAGCTTGGTGGTGGATGGTCTGATGACACCACGCTAGTGCGCAAAAACAAGACTGTTGGTCGTAAAGTGTACCGCTACTTTATCTCTGATTATTCTTTCGATGACCTTCAGTACAACAGAGGAACGACTCACTGGTCTATAACTAATTACTCCCTCTTTGTTACCTTCCTTGTGAATAGGGAGAGATGTGGTTAGCAAGCCGCCTTGAGAGACATTAAAAAGGTCAGTAAATGGATCAGCAAATATCTTAGCCAGCGGCCTGAGTATGGCTGGACTTAGTCCATCCGGCTCCGTCGCCTCACCGACTTGACGTTTATCGAAACAAACCTTAACATCCTCCACTTTTTGTCGTGATGTTCCCCATCATTACGTTCATTTTCGTTAGATTGTCCTCATACTTCGACTCCCTTTTATCATCCAGGATATGAACTTGTTGAAGGAACTCAAGTAGGACTTCCGATTTTCGCTCACTGGTCTGTGCAGTGACACCCTTCCTATACTTTATTCGATCAACTACTATTCGCAGGGCTAGTTTAGATTACACGTAGTTGTAATACGATGTAAGGTTGCTGTTAGCGTTCCTACCTAATCTCCCATCATATTGGAGACAGCGTTCATTTTGGGACGATCATGCCTTTTTCCTTGCAGTAAGATACTGTAGGTGCCTCTTCTGACTGCCAGTCTGTTTAAAACTTTTCCACGCATTATTTTTCCTTCATTCAGCCTAATTCGCTCTACTCTTCCACCAGGAAGGAGCACTACTCCGTGCTACTCCCCGCAATGGAACAAAACCATCCGTGGACGCCGTTAGATTACCTCTAATATTGGTCCATCTTAGACCCACGCTATTTCCGCTGGGTACCCAATCCATCTTACCGGCTGCTTTACGAAGCGCATGCACATCTATGCTACGAAAATTTCTGCGATAGTTGTCCGGTGGCTTTGCCCCTTTCATACTCAATATAATTTCAAGAATCCCGTGATCACTTTTGCCGAACGGTGCATTCACTGGAGCGTTCTGATCTAACACCCGTCTTGTCACTTGTTTCATGTGCTGTACTAGCGCCGTCGTCTGTAAGACCTTCAGCAACCCTTTTCCAGATAAGCCTGTTGAAGCACACTTCACTGTCCAATCCACCTCTGGTACATTAAAGTCCCCAAGCTTAAGCACCTATTCCCCACTAGTAGTTAGTCGCGTAAGCATCCTCAGCACATCCTCGTCCTCCAACGTTGACAAACCAGGGCTTCACTGTACACAGAGGACGGTTATTCCCCCTTTCTTGTCCTAAAGTTATAACTCACCAACTGCGTATTTGGTATCGTTAGGGCTTCATCCACTTGCTGTTCTTAGTGTTGACCCAGAAAGATCATGACCCCTCCCCTAAGCGTCCTTCTACCTTGTCTGCCTTGTAAACGTCAAACTCCTGGGACGACACCGTTCTACCTGTATATCCAGTTTCAACGGCGTTTCCGCTAATGCTATAAGACCAGACGCCTTCAACTGCACACCGAGTTTCACCTGTTTTTACCGACGCTACACGCACTGGTATACACTACCAATAACTCCTCCTCCCAGCAACCTTCCCTCTAGCTTTGCCACCGTCAGGGGATGAAGCGCTCTTGGATTTTACACCCGAGAGCAGGTTTTGTTATTCGGGACCAATTTTAAAACCCCTACAGGCCGGAAAATACGTCTGACTCTCGGAAGTATACCATGCTTTTGTACACCTGAGGGTCTAGCAGGCGACGGAGCCGAGCACTGGTTGGGCGAAGTTTCAACCAAACACCTCACACCCCACCATTTTCCTAACTATCCGTTCTCAGTAGTGCTGTGCGCCTCCGGTATTCTGATGGTTTGAATAATCGGAGGTTTCAGGTTTGTGGTTTTCCTTTCTGCGTTTATACCGATACAAACAAACCTCTTCTTTTTCCACCCAGCTGTGTCATCTGGTTCAACACCTATTTTCCCGTTTAAGAGGATCTTGATTCCCCCGACAGCAGTCAGGAATCTTCCCCTATGGCGAGAGTTCGCAACTTCCATCAAGGAGGGTCCTGGAGTTGCTGATTCGGAGGTTAGCTGCCCTCTCCATCTTCCCGACCTGATCACTCTTTTTAATACCACATTCCCCGGAATGTTAACCTCTCTTAGTAGATTTGCTAAACGGTAACGCATGGCTTTTCCCTGCAGAGCCCCTTCATTCATTTAGGGTTCTGCAATGATCCACATCACGACCTTTCTATTTCCACCCAAAACTAAGTCGCCGTTTGTCCTCAGTTGTTCCAACATCTCGTTGAGCTACCTCTTATCAGCCCGCAGTCCCTCAATAGCTGTCGACCATCACATGGAATCTTTTAGAGTTCTATGAGTTTCACATCAGTGGTACTTTTTGCGATGTTCTTATTTGTTCCCTTGCCACTTCTGGCAGACCCCTAGACTCTTAAGATAACTCGCAACCTCAGTTGGCAAGACAACGGACTGACGTAGTGCAAACGCACAGCTCCTGTGAGAACTGCTGGTCGTTTAAAATCCACGAGCGCAGCTCTGTCAGCGGACTATTGTGTGTTAAACTAGCTTCTTCATGAGAATTAAGAACGCTGACTTACTATTCATCTGGAAGTACACTGCACCCGTCAAGTGGGGAAGCTTAGAATTGACTGATTTCCAAGGATAGCAGAGGTTACTAAAGTAATGCAGTTCTGTCCTAGTGCACAGAAAAGCCGGCCGCTGATAAATACGTAATTAAAACAACAAATTCATTCCCCCTAGTCTAGTACGGTAATGAAATACCTTTTATTCATGTTCCCACAGAATTCACGTGAACAAGTTTCCAACCATTCTCAAATGGTAAACGCGCCACCTTCATAGCCACCCTTATATATCAACCATGCCATTTCCTTGGGAGTCCGTGGTTCATCCCATTTGCTGACCTGTGTGTCTTGCTTTGATTTTCATAAAAAGTCGCGTATGCATTCGTTACTGTAAACGAAGGAAACGAATGAGAAAAATGACTGGGAGTGACAGTGACCACTTAAAAAATGTGCACGAATTATATCGATATGAAATAGTTTGCTTTTCCGTCTACTTGTTTTGACTAAACACTACCATAAATGTACGGTTTGAAACTGCTGTGCCGACTAATAATCACTTCCGTATAGGTGTGTTTACGAGCCCATCGGGCGTTTTGCAACTTTATGAATGAAAACAACCATGTTTTAACTGAGAAGGTTCTGGAAAGTTCGGAGGGTGCAATGTTTCCATTAAGATAGGTTATCCTGTGAATAATACGCAATTAGGAGGTAGAATCATGGAGCTCATACATGTCCTTTTTAACTTGTCATTGGTCAAAAGAAGGTGAGAGTATGCAAGGCAGACTCTTTGTGTTCTACTTTCAGAACGACAACTAGTTGTGTGATGGCGTAAGATGAAAGACTTATCGCTACATAAAACACAAACTAAAATAAGCACCCATTTTAGCGATACCTTACACAATGGCCTTACAGAAACTAGTTTGCAAATGAGGCTTTGTCCTAAGATGAGGTATTTTTGACTGTGCTTAGCAGAAAAATGACAGGGCACATGTTGGCCGCACTTGTACGCGTACGCGCTCATTTGTCTACTGCTACACACACACACGCTGGTGTAGTGCGCTGTATATTTTTCGCGGGATGAAATCTATAAAACCTGGCGCACTGCAGTTAAACATTGTATTTACTAACAGAATGCCTGTGTCTTTGTAGAGATGTCCAGATATCTTACTTTTATTTGTATCTGTATTGCATCGCACGTTATCTACGTATCTTTGCCGTTCAACTTGCATGGAGGTAAGTTTCATTAGTTTAGCCTGTTATACCATTAGATATCGGAAGAGATGAGATTGCTCTACATGAACGCAGTATTTTCAGAAATGCTACAGCAATAAGAGTAGGTTGCACAGATGAATCAGAAAAAACTTTTGCAGACAGACCACGCACATTACATCCGAACGATTTACTTAAACATGAACTGGGCATTCGAACCCCTTGATTTTGTTGAATCAAAGTTGATCAATTATCAGGAACTTGAGGTTTGACATCCTGTACCGTAAGCCTAACTACTTTATTGACAGAGTATTTATTTGTTATTCGAATTCAAGTTCTACGGTGTTTATTATCGGAGTATTGAAGTGTCTTCGGATGGTAAGTCATATTTGTTAAACTCGTTAAAAGAGTCACAATCATGGGACAAAAATCATACTAAAAGTTGATTAACAAAATTTGTTTTGTATTATATGTACCAGTACTCTTACGTTTCAGTGTGGGCTCACACCCCCAGTTCAAAACTTAGCCAACAGTCATGAGAACGACAAAGTAGCGAACAAGACCTGTTTTCTGTGTCTGATAGTCAGGCTAATTACAACTTAATAAATATGAAAAACGGTAACTAAGATGAGTCCGAAAAACGGTCAGTATGGACGGCGTGTTTGTTATCAGCGTTTAAAACACTTGATGTAAAGATGACAAAAGCAAGCGTGTTAAACCACGTCCTCGTGACACCGACTGGGCAGTCTCGGTGCAAACCTTAACTGACTAGGCTTTTGGCAACTCCATATAGGACCAACAACTTTGTCTGGTTTTAATGTACTGGCCAATGAGTCCGCGCCGACGCCTATCAATACACAAAACAGGCCAGCGGAGTACATCTGTTCAGAATGTGATCAGATATGTGAATCTAACGATGGTTTGTCAGCGCATGCTCGTATGGATCGACGCAAGGATGGTGCAGAGCAGGAAGTAGATGATCAGCCTCCTCCAATCTTTGACTGCGTCGACTGTGGCCGCAGCTTACCGACCAAGATTGGTCTAAGTTAATACAGGAGACATGCGCATCCCATTGACCGCAACCGCGAGAAGCTCCGGTGTATGTAGGCCATCAGATCAAATTGGTCTTAGAACGAATCGGCTCCTCTTGTCAGACTTGTTCCGTTGTGCTCCATTCGACGATCATTTCATCACGGGCTCCTGTCACATTTCCCTGTCCGTACTCTGGTGAACATCAGGACGCGTCTATGTGCTGCTACCTGACAAAAACATATCGCCCCCACTGCCAATGCAACATCGGATATTGAGTCCCAAGCTGCTCAGCACTCAGAGTGATTTTCCTGTTTTGCCCAAGCAGCAGTAACCTAACTGGAGTCCAGTAGCGAGGCCTTCTCATACAGAGATGTGTTGCTAGTAATTGCCCGCGGCCTTTATACAGGCATTTCCACAACGGCACGAACAAACTCACTGCTAAACATACACGTCTCACAAGCTTTTCCGTACACGTGGCAACCGATCATCCGACATCGTGTTGGTGTCGCTGCGGGAACCTACACGATCATGAAGCAGATACGGAAAGCAAACTACGCTGCGACTCAAACTCTGTATCACAATCGAAAGGAATATATTACTTTTGCAGTCTCTCTTGGAAACTGAAGAACTGCCTGAAAGAGGAACCGTGGCCCCCCGGATAATTCCAACAAATACTGGCCCGAGGTATAATCAGCTCATCCGCACATTGATGAACGACCACCGCGTACGTTTCTATCTCGGGAGTGGGCCTTGTTCGACCCAGACACTGCAGAGGAACTTTCCTCAACTCTGAATAGCATGGAAAACACCGCTCCTAGGTTGGACAAACTGCTGCTCAAAACATCCGAAGCACAGGAAAGCCGATGCCTTGGCCGGATACTTCAACCTTTTCCTGCCGACCCAAGGTTGTTCATTCCACTTTTGCTGCTCCCGCATCACGCTTGTACTGTTCATCTCCAACTGAGCTCAGACTTATCGTTGTATCTTCAACGTCGGTACGTTGCTTTCACAAGATATTAGCTGATCGGTGGAATACGCGCTTGCAACTGCTCGCTCTTCAGTTTGCATTCTTACGTCGTGATGGTTGCCTCGAGACGACCTCACTACTTTATGTGCCGCTCCAAAATTCATGTACCACGTCTTCCAGCCTATGTGCGTGATGTGTCCAAAGCGTTTGATTCTATCTCGCGGGATTCGATTATCAGATCGGCGATTAGTTCCGCGATACACTGGTTAGAGGTCTCGCCTACGCTGACGATCTACTTCTCCTGGCCGAGGATCTGACGCGTCTCCTCAAGAAGCTTGCAAAGGTTGCTGATGTTCTAGAGCTATCCAGAATGAAGATCAACATGCAAACGATTGAACTCATGACCATTTATGGCGAACATAAGCTTAACGCAACAACTATAGCTGTCTAGACTATAATTTTGGCCAGGGCATCATTCACTCACTACTTGCCTCTGACACGGTGACCTGCCTCGGTATCGAGTTCACTTGGAAAGATAAAGCATTTACCAATCACTGTCTGCAACTTAGTACGATGCTGACTGAGACCACTACAGCGCCACAGAGGCCGAATCAGCGCCTCTATCTACTGTGACAGCATCTTATTCCCAAGATGAATCACTCGCAATTTTTGAACCGAGACCATCGAAACACGCGCAAAACTATGGAGTATACAATCCATCAGTTTGTTCGGTAGTGGTTCCGCATTCTCAAAGAAACACCAACCAGCTACATCCACATCCCGGTTCGCTTGGGTGTTCTAGGTATTCCGAGTTTGCTCACAATCATTCCCTTCTCGTGCAAGTCATGAGTGGAGAGACTATTCTCCAGTCAATGTCCATTTCTGAGGAACGTGGTCAAAGATGACTCGTCTGGCTCTATCATGAGAGACATCAATGTTTCGATGCACATTCAGAGAGTGGTAGTGACAAACACGAAGGAGGTTCGCACGGCGTGGATGGGTAAACTTAGTCATTCGTTAGATGGCCGTGGTCTTCAGAAAGTGTCACTCTCTAATCGTTGGTTGTTCAACACAGAACGCATCTTCCCCGAAATATATATTCGTGCCATCCAGTCCAGATGTAGTCTCTTGCGGAGTAAGGTTCAAAATCCACGAGGCGGCCGAAGTGACCACTCTGTTCTCTGCCGTTGCAACTGCGGTCAACCAGAAAGCCTTGCTCGTATTCTGCAATCATGCTAGATCACCCAGGACGTGCGTTGTGTTCGACACAACCTCATGACCAAGACCTGGCGAAACGACCGCACAAATTAAGCTATACAGTCCTCGAGGAGTTGCGAGTACCAACGGCGAGCGAGTTTATCAAACCCGTGGTGGACGTGGTTCGTGGCGGCGATGCTGTGGTGTTTGACGTTAATATAGTGGATGACTACAGATTTTTGAGACGTCGAAGGTGAACTGACTACACTTGTCAGTGGATCGTTTCTATTGTACGGATACGTCTTCCGTTTCATCTGTACGCATACCTTTTGTGCCTGTCTGTTACCGTTACAACTCTTCAGTTGATGTTGCCATAGTTTGGTAATTTTTATTAGTCCATTGGTTAGGCCACTACAGTACACATAAATGCACACCATACGCATGATCAATAATGGCACAACGCACCAATCGTGTAAACAAAGCAACAAAAGACACATAATGAGAGAAAAATTCCAGTTTTATTAAAAAACATTTGAGACTCGTGTTTCTAAACTGCAGTTCTCATGATCACCAGGATCAGGTAAAAAACTGAGTAGTTACATCTACGTACACTTTACAAGTTGATCCCTGACCTAATACTCAGTGTCATGCAAGAAAGAGATGACTTGAAGATGGAGAACAGGAAAGTGGAAGAAATTCGACATTACTTGATGTAAATGGCCTCGGAAAAATGTGTGGAAAAATCCGCCGGGACGAAGAGAGAAAGGAAAGCACGAGCTTTTGCGGAAAAAATGGTGGATATCTCACAGACTACGTTAGTTACCCTCAAATCGACGGAATGTTGCAAATCTTGCCAATTATTCAATCAATGCGGGATTTTGAGTTTCCGGAAGTTGTGCAATGTTTTCTCGCGTTATATGTACTTGTGGAAGCGAGAATGAAAAGCATCACTTTATTCGTGTACGTTATTGTGCACGCATTACCCAGAATGCTGGAAAATATAGAATTGAAGCCTATGACAAATTCAGCGAAATGGTTCTATATAGATTTATACCTAGAACATACAGGAAAACAACAGGATTATAATTCACATATATGTTTTTCCTGCGTGTTGTATATATGCCCATTCGTAGTAACCTATTCACCTTAGTAAGCCACCAGGCTATAATTAACGACAGCCGGGGTTGACGGTGGTCGAACTGAGATCACCATTACTTTTGAGCATACATAGTGTGAGGTTTAATTTCCTGAAGTATAGTTTTCGATGAGTATACGGCGTTGCAGTGGGCGGTCCGCTGGGTCCACTTCCAGTGGATTTCTTCATGACTAAAGTAGAATCCACGTTAGACGAAAACCTGTCAAAACCGATGTTGTACAGACGCCAAGTAGATGACATTCTAGTCATTTCTGAGAGCTCAATTGACTCAATTATGTTACTCTTGAAGTTGAATACAGCTTACCCAAACTTGAAGTTAACGGGAGAGGACGAAGTGAATGACCGTCTTCTAGTCACCTGAAGATCAGATAGCACGGTAGAGAGATCCATCTACAGAAACCCTGCTTGGACAGGAGGGCCCATGCAGTTCGAAAGCTTCTGTCCGCTGCGATATAAGAGAAGCTTAGTCAGGATATTTTTCTACAGAACACGAAAGATTTTTACAGAAGACAACCTACAGCCAGAGTTAACCTTACTGACGGACACATTGCAGGTCCACGGGTACCTCCTGCAATTTGTTAGCAAGCACAGCAGAGCCATTATCCCAACGACAGGAGTGACAACTGTACCGCAGAGAAAGATGTATTTGTAACTCCCGTTTCTAGGGTACAGCTAGTTAACAATGACAAAAAAGCGTCTAACAGCTGCTGTATCCGGGACATATAACGTCGCAAAGCTATGTATAGTACAACGAACTAGAAATGTGCCAGTCTGTCCGGTAACGAACAAACAGTCTACGTCTGTCACATCCCATTGCTCATACAAATACCTGCGTAGCTGCAGTATGAGCTACATAAGAATAACAAACCAGTTGCTCGTATCAAATAGCATTTTCCCAAATGGTTGGAAACTCAATTAGAAACGCCAGACGCTTGTATAAATGCCGACGGATGGCATCCAATAGAATCTGTTGCAAGGTACATAATCCGAACAGCACATCGAGTCAAAGTTCTTGACGCATCCTTGGTGATTTTTCGTAGCAACCGAAAACGCATACTCAAGTTTGTTAAGACTTTGACTGTCAAAAGTCGCAGTCCTCTCTGTGTTCAAAAACAATTTGTGTTGACGCTGCGGCCACCCTGGTAGTCGACATTTTAATAATTTAACTTTCAATTTTTGTGTCCGTCTGTTCAGTCCTTTCTCTTTGTTACCATATCACACACGTAAACTTCACTTGATGACTTCAATTGTTAACGTTTGCTACCATCGTGGAAGGACTTGTCAATTTTTTAGTGTTGTCAATCATGCGGCGCCCTCCATTTGACAGAGCCCACTTTGAATCTCCCTATTTTAGAACTCTTGTTGCCTTAATTTTGGTGTCACAGCTTGTCCTTTTTTTAAATGAAGCTGTGCAAATTGCTCTTCAGAAGAAACAGTAATATTATTTATTATGTGCACTAGTGATCTCACGTTCCAATATGAGCTCACACTTCTAGTTCGACCGTCATGTAAAAGTTTTCAAAACACAATGTAAAAGTGATAAAAGCAAGCCATTCTTATGGGAGAATATTAAACAGAGTACTGTTTTACCAAGACACAACTACATTTGATGTAGGCAGTCCCAACTGCGAAAGCCATCTTGTCAAGATAATTGTGTACGGAGCTTATTTTTAAGTGGATTCTACTGAATCAGTGAATTGATGGTGTAACCAAATCACATGCACTGTTTGCATGGTCAGTTTTGCCAACAGAGGGCTGATCAATACCAAACTTGTGTAACTATAGTGACTGTTGAATAGCCGAACTCCGCAACAAAATCATGTCCATCCAATAATTTACAGATAATCTTGCTGCAGCAATTTGCAGAGTGCTTACTATTTATTTGTAACCTCCTGAAACCGTCCTACGTCTTTTTGGCGGCCTGTAGAATCGTGTTACTAGTTCTGAGGTTATGTCATCGGGGGAGGCTTCTCCAGGCGTTACTCATCACTTGGTGTCATACCGACCATATCAGTGTCTGACCAAGGGACAAAAATGACGTAGCTCATACATAAAGCGACTAACAATCGACTGACCAGCAAGTTAGTTTTCCTGTTCTAAGTCCAGCCGACATCTCACCCTTACTCTGTAATTTCACCAGTGGGAAGATGAATGATCGAAAACATTTGTTCACCGGCGTGCCTTTGATCTCCTTGTTGTGATGATCATATTTTATGCACAGAAACAATGGACGTTTAGTCGCAATGATTGGTACAAACGGTCGCAATAATGGCTTCAGTGAAACCGCAAGACATCTCTGTAAATGTGCATCTCCTTATCCCCTAAGTATGCACGTACACATTGCATGTGACAGATTGAATGCTGAACAGACATGGTATATGCCAACCGAAAAACCACACATAGAGGAATATGGTTGGTTGGGCAGTCGCCTGGATGCAAAACGAAGTTAGTGCAGTAAGCCATTCTAAAGTTCGCCGTGCCGCGATGTGAAGCGTTTAGTGAGTTCGGCGTAAGCAGTTTTTTGGCTTTTATCCAAAAGCACTTGAGCATAAATGAGGTCACCAAATGGCCGCATTAGTAGAGTTGTACATTTAGTCGTGTCCTACGGTTTTCACCCAAAGTGTGAGAGATGATATCCTCTAACCATGATGTGTTTAAAGTCCTACGATGATTGCCGAAGACAATTTTTTGAAATGAAATCAGGGCGTACGCTGGAGGCCTGTATAAGAGCCATGAAAATGGTATTATGATAACAGCCATGGTCGAGTGGACTGAAATAGTCAATTTTAATTAATCATGAATACATCCATCTTTGTTTCAAGTGGATTTGGACCCCTATCTAATGATCATCTTAGTAGGAACGCATGACATTCGGTCTTTCCGGTTACCTTAAAGCGTGAAGACCGCACTTGGATGACCTTCAAAGTGAGTGTGCTTCAGTTCGAGGACTGCTGATAGTTCATATATGGTGGTTTGATAAGTATCCCGAAACAGGGTTGAATATATCGGTTATTCAGTGCGATGATCAAAAAGTAAAAAGGCGGGAAATCAAATTGCTTAACTGAATCGATTAATTGGATTTTATGCCTAGAAGAACGGGGTCTTCTAACTTGACAACACCCCAGTCAAAGTCCCTAAAGTCACATGCGCTTTACAGTAAACATATGTAAGGCTGGCTCGTTTGTAATCCTGGTCAAAACCCCAATCGGGAATCTTTTGGACAGATGTGCTCAGTAAGTATGCAAAAATATCAGAAGTTAATGTAAGAGACGACGGGTACTTTAAAGCGAGGACGTAATGTTCTCAGTCCAACCCGCCATAAGTGAAACGTTGAAACGGTGCACTGTGATTCGGAGGAGGGAATGAAGAAGTATACCTCATTAGCCTCGTCTGAAAGTCCGCGTCCAGAAGTGATCTCACTATTACATCGAAATCACTTCTGTGTGGTTGTCAAGTCTTTACGAACGAACGGGCGTTAACAACACCTACGGCAATATGACGCATGATGCCCTCGGGTAATAAGAGAAGAAAAATGAGCACTATGGCGAACTGCAATAGAAATATCTATGTATGCTGATCGGTATACTGGTTTTGTAACGAGGTGTCTTTGGGAAGGTGCTTGACAGCTGACTGTTCTTTGCGAACACAGTCCGGTATAGAGAATGAATGTACAAATTAAACATAGTTGATGAAACGTAGTTCAACAGTGAAAACGGCCTGTCGTGAAATATCCTTTTAACGTGATAGATTGCGTTGCATAATTTCAAGTTTTCTCAAATCCCGCACAGATGGTCATCCTCAGATCTGGGTCAGAGTAACTGTTCAACAAGAACGGCCGCTTTGAAAAGACGGACAGTACTGGCAAAATATGGTTACTTCATCAGAGCAGAAAGAAGACATATATTGCGATATGTTAACATTTCATTTACTCTCATCAGTCGCAAACGTAAAACATGCTAGTTATGTACATCAAATAGATAGGGACAAACAGGGGCTAGACACACCTATAAGCAACATCAATTATTATATAATCACGACCACGGCAACCCGATAGGTTGCCTCAACCACTTTTGTGCACATAACGTTGGCTGGTAAGTTCGGATGAGCATCGCTTCGCAAAAAGCTAATAACTTGGGGGTCTCGATTACGCAACAATATTTTGAATGAGTTTAGTGGTCAACTTGGTGACCTGTTGTCATGATGTGTTTAGCAATCGATGACGTTTGGATTTCGAGCCGTCAATGCACCAAGTTGAGGCTGGTTCATCATCTGTTGTTTCAAACCACCTTCGGGATGTATTCGCGACTCGTTGTGATAGTTGTCAATCTGTTCTGCCTATGTAAACGTCACCGCAACTGCAGGTGAACTGGTACACGATATGGGAGACAGAACAATTTGAAAAATTCTTGGGCGATTACGGAGAACTGGTTCTCTGGTGGTTTGAAATAAGCGCAACTGCGCAGCCGCATACGTTCGAGCTAAGTGCAGACTTTAATTTGTGTTTTATGTCGTTGGCTAGGTGGTCACCTTTGAACGGCAAGATTAGGTAAAACATCCTCTGTTGAGCCGTCAGTATGGGCTCAATGCTCTTCTTCACCGTATTATGTGCCTTCAATGAATTTGTCGGGGTATCCATTCGCTAGTAAGTTTGTCTCAGCAACTTTTGTTCTGTCTGCAGAGTATCCGGGGTGCAAAATGCTGCTCATGAAACAGGAGCTTCTAACCAAAACCCGTTTGTATGCAATAGGAGTAAAGCTGGAAAACTGAAGATGTTGACCACCCCATGTCGCTTTGCCGGTGAACTGAGGCGTTGTAACGTGCCATCCGCACGTCTAGTAATGAGTACATCCAAAAAAGGTAAACTGTTGTTCGTTTCAACTTCGTGAGATAAAGATAGGTTGGGGTGAATATTGCTAAAAAGTTGAAAAAGAAATCGAAATGAGTAACATAAGTAAAAATTAAAATATCTTCAACGTATCGTTTGTATAATAACGATCCAGCTATATAATCCGGGACTCGTCGCTCAATCATTCTTAAGATGTCCGCTAGTGTTGGGCCTAACAGATTAACCATAGCAACACCGTCTAGTTGTTTGTAAGCAAGTCCCTCAAAGTCGAAACGAATGTTTTCTGTGCACAACAAAATAAGATCTTTGAAGTATTCAATAGGAATACCTATATCACAGTTCTGACTCGAGATAAAATCACATAAAAAATCACGATTAATAATATGAGAATTAATCTCAAGTCAAAGGTAAAACAGATTACCGGTACAGAATTTATTGCTAAAGCGTCGCCGGTTCATTGTCGATCATTAGAATGAAGATAAAGGGACTACCGTATGAAAAGTACTCGTAATATAAAGAGTCGAACACTTGTGGAAAGGGCTAGCCAATTAACAGGTGTCAGTGTAAAGCCCTTCGTCGGAAAGCGCAAGAATACTATAAACGATGAACTTCAAGCGTTTGTGGGGTGGGTGAAGTTCAAAAATGAACACTTGGGGCATAGATTCTTAGGACATAAGTCAAATTGGTAAATTTTCAACCGACTCGTGATGAGTAGAACAATTTGGCATTATCGTTATTATTAGTGAGACGACGATTATGTTTAGAACGATGACGACGATGAAAATAATAACGGTCCGATCTTCTTATTAGTTCCGACGGACTCCGTAACCTTTGCCGAATAATTTTGAATGCTCGCCCTTTAACTTCCAGAACTTTTGAAGGCCGATTACAATCAAGCAGCATGGCTACTTCACGTGAATGGAGGAGGTAGCTTCCGTAGAAGCACGCTTAGATAAGCCTGAGTACCAATGAAAAAATCCGGATGAGTTCTATAGAGAAAACTTACAATTCTATCGTCTCGGTTATTAAACGACTAACTAACTATAGGTGCTGTACTTCAAAATAAGCTTTTACTATGAGATGGCTGGCCAGATAAAACTAGCAACCAGCTTTTGCAGTTTCATTTTAAATGAGTTATTGTAATACAAAACTTACATTAAATTGCGTTTCATGTACTTGTATTAAAAAGACATTCATACATAAACCAATACCTTTGTTGTAAGCTTTATGGGAAACTTTAGAACCAAATACACGTAATGACAACTGAATTCAAATAATCCACCGCTTCGAGCATCGGTTCCTTAAAATAACTTAGGATAAATTTAAATAAGTTTGTAGATTTCAGTACACACTCCTGAGCAACTTTATTTTGAAGAAACGATGAGTGACAACTATGGTATTATCATTTTCTTATGCACTTCAGGCATGGTATCCGTGGGCAGTGATTACCGACATACTGGAAACGGCAGGACAATTTTTGCTCTCAAAGGAGATACAGTAACAAGTTATATGAAAGTTGCAACGGGAGGTAAGCTTACCACGAAACACAGCTGGTTCAACCTAACTCATTTAACAAAACTCAAGTAACAACTAACAAAGACTAATCCTCTAAGGTTTTGTGATACCCTCTGTTGATGTTCCGTATGGCTGAGAGTTATCATTTATGGTGAAACGTAAACTAAAAGGTGTTTCTGGAACTAAGGTGATGAACATTTATTTGTTATGAAACGTGTACCATAATAAAAACGCTTTACTACGCCTCGTTGAGAAGTGTGAAGTCTAACCATTCAGTAAGGATTAGTTGTTACGAGCTCTGGCGTCAAGCTATATTTGACTATTTCAATACACCCTTGCATACCAGTAAGAACAATCTTTATATTTTGCTTTTAAACGCTTCAGAGTATAGCGCATAGTATAACAATATATGACACTTGAAAGAAACAGAACTTTTTGTCGAAATACCCAAATTTGCTTTGTTGTTTTTAATACATAATATGGATGGCTTTATAGTCGTTTAGAATAATTAAGGTAACGGAATAGGTGAGAGATACATGGTCACAGTTGCACTATTACTAGCTCAGACACTTCACCTGGTGTTGGGGTAGTGTAGAAAGTGGACTTGCCTGTAACCCGGCAACATATATCTGACAGCATGTGAATGACTCATTTAATACTCTAGACTGTGCTGGTTAAAGCTACAAGGAAATTTCAGTGAAATATTTTGAACATTCACCGGGGTACACAGAACCTGCAAACAGAAGTATCAGAAACAGATTCGTACGTGCAATCTGTACACTACTCCCAGCTGACCACAGCTTCTGCACTGCCACTGACTTTACAGTCAGCCCCTGTCAGAAGGAAAGAATTGGACGGGAGTTCAGCCTTAGTTAGAACTTGTCAGTAGGGCATATCTTCATGGAGGCCGGGATTTTAAGTCCTGCCACTAACTAACCGTACTAACAACCGAACCACTGATCTCACGATAGTCGCGACCGGATTATTATACGCAAACTCTCAACCAAACTCGCCTACGATTAATACTGGAATTGTCAGATAGTCTCAAAGGAAAACAACTTTTAACTTCTTTCGATTACCCCACAGTCAGGACCTTGCTTTAAACTAAGTCCATAAAAACTCTAAATAGGTTAAGGATTATTTAACATACTGCTACGTATTGATAGATTTTGTTCAATACCAGCTGGACATCACTCACACTTGCTCACAGCTTTCAGGTTCTCTCAAACTTTACAACCATTCTTTTTCGAAAAGATGCATTGCCTTTTAAAGTGAATTCTTATAAGCACTCAAACACTAACTGACTAAGCTTTGAAATCTGGAGTAAATTGCCACAGCAACTTTAACCTGTCCAGTTCAGATCTTACCTATTGAGGCCGCCGCGAAAATATCCAGAGCACCCTTCACTGCATGCACTAAGGTACACAATATCACATCCGGTGTTTGCAAAGGGACGCTGAAACTACTCTGTCGCATTTCAAGTATTTTACAAATTTTAATAACCTGTCCTGACGTGTAACCAGAAAGTAACTTTTGGCTAAACGGGCTATATGAGGGTGGACGACGCTAAGACAGTGACGTCGACTCAGTAGAGTGGAAGGAGGTAACGTAAACTTTACGGTGTTTCTGAGGTGGATCCTCACTGCGTGTGACATACAAACATTAGCTGTAGATCTGATGCAGTGAGGCCGACCGAACAAGAGGCGTACCAGAATAGCCCTGACGCTTAGTTACCAGTCGGAAGGAACAGTCTGAAACGACAGAGGCAAGAATCAGGAGGAGAACTCCAGGAACTCCAAATCTGCCAACGATCCATTGACAAAGTTCAGGCGTAGCACGTATTTCCATATCAGCCAGTTAAATGGGACTTGGCGCTTAGCACTTGTTGACACTAACAACCGAAAGAGGTAAAGGTGGGACGAAACTCACAGGTGGATTCATGCAACTCAGCGTGGTAAGTACGTTATGGCTTACCATAAACCTGAAATTAAATTTTGACTGTACTATAAAAAGCTTTTCAAAGTTGTCTGAATAGATTTGTTGTGGTTTGCCAGCCGGTTCACCTTGCGATAATTGGTTGCTAAGTGTAGTAGCAGATGAGAGAAATCCGTTGCGCAAACTGTAGCCCAGATGAGAGTGAGCTGGACTCTTTTGAAGGGTATAACCAGGAAAATTTCTGTTGTGAGATAGATTAGGCTGAGCCGAGTTATTTGGACGATGCGATTACAGTCACGCGAAAGTAGCTACAGACTTCAATCTTAGTCCTCTAGATCGAGACGGTATCACATCATTGACCGTTTGCCTATGTATTAAGCGCCTCCTTGAGGCTGGAGTCGGTCACACTTAATCGTGCTGAGCACCACACTGAGTGGGCTAATCAGCTGCTGGTCAATTGGATTAGTGAACGCATCCCATAGTTATTGTATGCAGCCCTGGAGACTGTCAACTTGGCTATTTCCAAATAACTTCCTCCAACACCACGCGTCTTATTGGGACCGGCGACAGAGAAGCTCACCTGAAGCTTTGGTTTGTGATTGAGAATCACATGTGGCTACTGCCTATAATTCCCTGAGACGCTAGCAGTTAAGAGCATTTGGTCACTTCTGTGCTCATGACCAATTTCTGTTAACAGTTCGGGCGCCCTGGTGTATATAAAGCCTTATCCTAAATGGATATACTTGGCTAGCCATCACAATACCCGCTACCTAACTTTACTATGCAGTGTTGCTGCACAATGTTTAAACGTGTACAGTTGTCTCCAAATTCTGTTTACCATTTTGTCTTTGTGTTGCTTGCTTACTCATAATCATGTTGCGCATGTACGTCAGTTCGCACGAATCGCTGAACTGCTTTGTCAGCTCCTGGTTTTATCACAACAGAAAATTCGCATACTAATTACCATCAGCCTAAAATAGCCAGCATGAGCCTAACGAAATAGAAGTGTGGTACAACATTCGGAGTGACCAAAGAGAAGAGATTTCGAATCTTATCTAGTTTGCACGACCACCTGCCTGTTTTACACCATTATCCTTTGCGTTTGGTTTTTTAATCACGGTGAAAATGGAAACCTGTCTTCTCCATTTTTGGAAACTCGGCTGTTATGATGTTGCTGTTGTTATGGTGTTACAACCTTATTGGACGTTTGCGATTTTCGAACTTCCCCATTTGAACCATGTTCTACAACAAGATGAGAAAATTATATGCATTAAAATTGCCTCGAAGAATTAAGTTAATGGTTAGCATGAGCTAATTGTAAACTCCAGCTTGTGTCCAACGTATACGCCTTCTCTTTCAGTTAACTACTTCATGGTGGAATGGCCTGCCTTACACATAACCGGTAAGCATTGCTATTTCAAACGGCACTTTAGCCTTTTGTTTAACTTAACCAGTACGAATTTTTCCATCAAAGTAAGTGCATTGAATTGATCGTTGAGGCATGTATACTTAAGAACAAATTGTTCCTAGCACATATGGGGTCCACTTTATATTCGCGGTAAAATAAATAGATCAGGTCGTGTCTGGCTGTAACGAGTAATAGCTGGCGATTGCAACGATTTAGTTAGTTTAGTCGTGAGCAAAACGCAAACAATGAGACACTGTTGAACGAAATTTAAACTGTTTAGGTGTAAACAACATTAGGGGAAGGGTAAGACAACAGACGATGGTTTCTGTGAGAAGGACCTAAAAGTTTAAAAAGGTATGACATTGCACCGCAAGTATTTGAGCCAACAATTATGCGATGGTGTTGGTATCAAACTGTGCACTCGTACGGCCATGATCTCGTTTAGATCGGTTAATCTGACTGTGGCTGATACCACAACACACCAGATGGAATGGTTGTTGCTTTATTTCAGGCGCTAGCTTTTAAGTTGTGCTTTTATGATTGAGAGGTATGTACTAATCTGAACAGGAATGCGAATGCAGTCTTCGCACTCCAGTGTTCACCGTAATACGGGAGAGTTAATATTCTAAAGTCGGGAGCGATAATAACAGTTAGCTTGTGTATGAATGGGAACTCATGCATTTCTGTGGAGCTTTCTTGTGGGTAACAAATAATTTCTACGGAACTCCTTCTGCCGTTCGTCTTCAAGGATGCCCATACAAGGAAAGAAAACGAGTCATTAGGATGATCAACTAGATCTGACTAATCGACGTCGTCAGTTGCTAGCGGATGACGTGAAACATGTTTTTGTTCGGTATGAGTCATTACTCCCAAGCGAAAGTGGTGAAGCGTAGACGTGATTTATTGCAACTTTTCATCTTCGGTCGGATATGATGGTGCTTAAATTAAAGCACTGTGGGAGTCACACACAGTTGCAGTTTTTCAGCGGCGTAAAGCCCCTCTGTACATGCCGTTCTCTCCTGGACCATTTAGAATAATCCGATATAGTGTACAACTGTTTGACTAAAACCGACTATGAAGGCCATCATCCGCAAGAGTAAAAAGTGAGAAGTTGTTGGTAATAAATGCTGGGGTAACTGGGGCGATTGAAAACAACCTCAACATATGAAGGAAATATCGGTATGCAGAGAACAGAAATAAGCTTGCAACTACACTGAGAGGTTGAAACAAACGCCCTCATTAGAAGGTTCCTGTTTTCTGTACTTGGGTCACAACAACACTGTTTTGCGCAACATATTCAGCGTTTGTGAGTCCAGCAACGTTAACTCTGTGTCACAAATTTGATTTCTAAGTAGGTTGTTTACTTTCCTTTGGCTTGTGACTGGAGTATCGCAGTAAGATTATTGAGGTCTTAATATTAACTGCTATTTGCTGTGTAAGGTATTTTGTTCTATCTGATGTAATTTGAATTTTCCGTGATCAGGAATGATAGCCGCTGATGTTATCTGCGCACTTTTTCCAAACGGAACGATACAAATATATTTTAAAGACGTGAGTTTTAATGAAAGTGGTTTCATATTCAGTACTACATCACTGGCTTTGGGTGTTGTTCGTTGGTTAGCATTTGGTAATTTATTAGTTACTCGAACAAATTAATTGGCCAGACATTGTTGAGAGGTATGCCAAACTGGTAGTCTATGTTAACTAAAACTTTGCGTTTAGCCATCAAGTTAACTTAACGCTTATGATGACCGATCAATTAGTCATCCAGTGACTTGCGGAACCGCAGTTCTCCTGCATGCACACAGTCACATCCCCATTGACTGTTAACCGAAGGTAGCAGTTTTTATTCTTGTGACTTAATCATTTTAGGTTTTTAAAGTTTCTGTCAATCATCGCCACCAACCAATTTAACATAAAGCGAATAGGTGTAATAAGGCTGAGCTTCGACTTACGGGGTTGGTATCGACTGCTTTCGTTGTTCTAGGACGTACAGTTTCTATGATGTCATAACCGGCTAATTGACGAAATGGGTATTTTAAGTAAACGATACTGATAAGTAGGAGCAGCTGTGTAAATGTGCGGTAGGTGTTCGGCGAGGGACATATGTATGTAGTGTGTGATGCGCGCCGGGCAGGTGTTGATAACTGTTGATAGCCACTTCTTGTCCGACTAAATAGGTGACAACATATGTATTCTAGCTATCCGATGCAAAGTTACTCCAGTTCAAACAAATACGTAGCCTATCATACTAGCCGTTCAGCCGTATGCAGCGAAAAGAATGAAATGTCTGTGGTTCCCGATCAGAAATACCATCATTTGTCATGCATTTGTGAACAATTAACTGTTTTTTAGTTGTATACTTTCCAACAGATAATAGAATCATCAAAACATTTTACGATATATATTTCCGGTTTATACCATGTGAAACAGCTGTCCTCATAATCTGTCCAGGTACGCTCATGAATATCGGACGGTCGAATAAGACGTAAACGGCTGGATGTGCTACTTAGTAGGATTCACAGGAAGGTTACAGGCTGAGTAAGGTTGAGAGTGCCGGCGTACATCGAAATTTGTGTTGGATGGTTTAGAAGAAAATGAGAACTCGGTAGTTGGTTCTAAGTTCAAATGTTCAACAACAGCAAAGTGACGAACGGAAAAGAACTTGTGTGAAAATTAGTCGAAGTGACGTGTAATTAGCGAGCTGGGGGTGATCGATTCTCTTAATAAGAGATAATACGGTGTATGTTTTTGGGTTTTGTGAAGCTCGCCCACCTAGGGAAACCGTTTGAACAATTCACATAGTGGTTCTGACAGCTCTCAGGCGCAACCTTTTGGTAGTGGTGGGAAACTGAAATCAATATCTGAGGACATTGTCACAGAATATTAGTAGCCTTTGGATAATTATGTATAGTGGAAAAGCAAATATATTAGACGTCTAAAGTGCCGATACTGTACGGAGTGTCAGTATGGAGTCTGTGGATCCGAGCTAGCAATGAGAACGGTGACGGCAATTCTGTTTGAGATGGTCGCCCAACTTGTGTGACAGAAATGAGGTATGGTAGACGGTCCTTACTGTTGAAAGCTGTTGTGCCGTAGACTAGTTTTGGAAGGACATTAAAAATGTTTGGTTGAATTTAGCTGATATTGATTTTTTATCTTTCAGTAGAGTTTTTCCGTCGGATCCTGTTGATGCTTTTCAGCTGATACGGGTTCCAGACTGACTGGTTCACTGTCAGCAAATCCCCTATGGAGCACCAGAGTGGGTTTCTCTGGCTAGACAGCCTACACGGAACGTATCTGTTGACAACTCTGCATATCTTGTCTTCAGTGAATCGTTAACGACTACTGAGTGAGGGATGGCTTGTAGCGCCAGGCCAACGGATATAACTAGACTCCCGGGTCAAGGCTATTTTGTGAGCTTCCTAAAAACTTTCACGAAGTTCCACATGAAAGAAACTAGCTAGACCTCACTTATGAGTCCAAATATGATGGGGCCGTGGTCACTAGAAATAACAAGGACATTGAGTAGTACATCACTAAACACGGTTTTTCGGTGGCCAAAATGTAATCTAGTTTGAAGGATTTCTAACACACCCTCCAGCACGTAAATCCTTTGACATTTTCCGTTAAGTGAACACTTATGATTGCACCGTAAAACTCAGAAGTATGTGACATAAGTTGAGCTTTGAAAAATGTAATAAAGTACTTAAGGTCAGTCATGAGTAAAGTCCGAGGGAATCCTGAAAGTATAAGCCTGTTTGTGGCACAGTTAAGTAGGTGATCACTGACGAAGAAGGTCGTCTGGGGTTGTCGTGTCATATCACTTCGACAAGTGGATGGATGACTGAAATAGCATATGGTTTCACGCAAATTTAGAAGAGCTGGGTCACGTACCACAGACGTCTTGAGCCGGCCATCAACTGGCAATCACGGTGAAACACAGTCATACCTTCGGCATCTACCACATCTAACGTTTCCGTTATACCAGCAATAAACGGTCTAGTTGCAATATATGCTTTTCAAGACAGAAACCGCGTTGCTCTGTAAACAGCTAACAAAACTTACAGCCCAGTACCATTCTTTAAATTTCATCGTCAATGACCTAGAGCTCTATGGACTGTCTCCATCAGATACTTAGTCGAAATTAACGAGTTCTACGTTCACGTCGACGCCTTCAATCAAAACGAGAACCTTGTTTTCTTTATATTCGTGGAGGTATTGAAATGAGTTCGGGGACAACGCAGGATTTTAGAGTTATATTGGGTGAACGACGTGTTTTATCGTATCACACAGCCCACAAAGATGCGATCTGGTTTTCTCTGATCGGTTTGATTGATACCGGAATACCATTTGCGGGCTGATGGTAAAGGGTAAACCAAACAACTAAGATTTACTTAACTGCACCTTACGTCTAAAATGCCACGTGCGGACATAAGAGTGCTGGAATTGTTGTCAACTGGACAGAACTAAGCGGACTGTTCACGCCTACTACTTGGGTAGAGGTGCAGATAGTCCGAAGCTAGCGGATATAAACTGTCACTGACATAAGCCAAGGAATGCATTAGCACGATCGTCAGTGTTCTCGATGAAAGGAAAGTTGCAAACAGCAATATATTTGTCTTTTATCTTGAGTTTTGAAGTCACTGCGACTTAACAGGACCCTATAGATTTTGTGATTATCAGAACAGATTCTGACTGAATCGTTTGACTTGTCGCGAGTCGCTTATTGTAAAACTATGGTTTGGTTCATCTCACTTTTGTGGCTGAAGGTTCTATAGAGCGGCCTCAGACAGTCGCTATGTTTTGAGTCGGAACTCTGACGGAGTTGACATGACGGTCTACTGGGAACGCTGAGAAGCTCCAACGTTTTAGCGCGCTCATTAAGAAGAATTCGAAGAAAACTTTTCCATTGCTGATGGCTCTCGTGACTCGCCTTCAGATCATGCTTTTGAAGGTGCAGAAAAGACTCTTGGTGATGTTAAAAATCTCGGCGAGGCTCATTACTTACGGAAGTTACCGTGGGTTAAACAACGGTACACGTGCTGACGTAAGTTAGCATTGAAAGTACTTTCGAATAGAGGCAATATCATCATCACACCAGTCTGTGTGACAGCCATTTTTCCTACGGTGTTTAAATAGGATGAAATTTTCTGCGGTGTTAAGCTGAAATACCCGAAACGTCAGAATAATACCCAGATCTTTTGATATCGTGGCACAATTTAATACTATATAACCGTTTTTCCTGGATTCTCGCACAAAAAACGTTGCATTTGGATTAGGAATGTATCACGTATGTCAAGCGTGCCTAACCATCTTATTTCGGTTTGCGATCTAGGTGGTCCACATAAAATCCGCAGTTACTTTTATTTAGTGGCGACATGTGTGCTTTCAGTTCACGGGAGGCAATTAATATCGGAAATATTGATTCGTGAAATGAAAAATACCTCGGTTTTGTTCTCTTATTAACAATTAGCTTTCGTCTTCAATAAAATGTTTCGGTTGGTTTTCAAAAAACTTTGCAAACATATGACGAAACTCGACAGACGAACACATTCTCTAAAGTGGCGTTTGAAAATAAAGGGTTATTGACTAACCGTGAACATCGGTGCGTAGCACGGAAATGGTCAGAAATGGAAGAGGATTGTGAGCCCAACAACCAGCTGAGGAAGTAACCAAAAAAAATCATCCACTTACAATGACCGTACAGCTGGGGCTTGTTTACTGGGAATCAACCTCAACACTCATTGTTTTAGCCAATGAGGACAACATGGTTACGTTTTATGACATTTTCACCCTTACTCGCGCTGAACTCAACCGAGCTTTATCTACTGATTAGTCCAACCAGGATATAGTCCGACTGGTTTCGCGTTCTTTTTGCGTCAGTTTATTAAAACGATCTCAACAGTAAGTCAAGAGACACCTGTGCCGAACGAACTTACAAGCCTGCTGCAACAGTATGTTCCTAAGCGGTTGCTGCCTTAATTTAGTATTCAATTAACCGATAGCCTACTGGCTGAAACCGAACAGTGACAGTCGACATTACCAAATTTTGTCCAATAAAGCTTGGTACCGAGTCACACTGTTCTCACTTGACGCCCGTCAATGTCGTCATTTTAACGGCTCATTGGTGATTGGGTCCATATAGCTTCCGTCTATGGAGTAGTCACGACGTTGTGTGTAGTGACAAACGTCAGGTTGTTTACTTGGATTTGTAGACTATAAAAGCAGGTATCTATCCTCCCAATTGTTATTACACTTGACTTGATTTTTCTCCGTCAGTGGCTGTAAGTATTTCCAGTTTTTTTTTCACCGGAACATTTCGGCCAAACATCCACCCGAGTTAAACTTAGATCAGCATATCCGCAGTTCACGTTTTCTCTCATCGTCACTTTTCAGGCACTTAAAATGGTGACAACTCATGTAAAAAGTAACCACTGTATTTCTAACACATAAGTTAATTAATGTGAGACTAACAGAGTACCTGAATATCGCTTTTCCTGGCTTATTGCTTCTAAATATTTGGCACAGGAGATGAGTATTTCCTTCCTTGATGTTGGAATCAGCTTTAGGTTTACCATATCGAACCGCGTAGCAAGCTGAATAATTTAATATCCCAAACCATTCCACATGTATTTACTGAGGTTCAGATCTAGTGAACCTGTCAGTTACGAGAAGGTTCCTGCCCTAATAGTCCCTTTGAAGGCGTAAACTATTCCCGCTTGATGTGAAACGATATCGTCCTGTGTACATCATATTGTTGGTATTCAATCTCATTCAGTGTTCGCGTGGATATTGCCAAACCATGCAACACGTACATCGTTGGTCCACGTGTACAGTTGTTAGTTTTGGTCACTCTCAGTCACTGTCTGTCTTTTCTGCAGGTTATCCTTCTTGAGTATCTACTTTTATCAGAACGCTTAACAGCCAAATCTCTAATAACGTTCGAGCCACTTTTCAACCTCATTAAGTTTGCCCTTAAATTCTGGGCAAGCCAGAGTTTCAAGAATCTACCCTTTCACATCCAGGTGGTCTAGCGTGTCACTTGTACTTTCAGTTGAATGTCGGATGACCACCCACACCGCCTATGCATTTGACAGTTATCTGAACGCCAAGTTTTCAGTTCACGTTCGCGGTGGTGTTCCAGTGAGTTACTGACACTCTCGGTCTGATAGATCATCGTCTAAAATGAGGAAACTACGGATAAGATAATCCATGAATGTGTGATCGAGTCTTGACGACAAATTTTGTCTATTTTTGGGATGATGACTGTTTCGTTGTAGTTCCAGGTGTGTAGTGCTTGCGACAGACTGTTGGACACATAAGGATTGGAATATAGCCGTGAAAACAGGTAAAGCATATGCATTCCAAAGTAACATCTCTTGAATTCTAATCATACGTTTCAAAGAAACAATGTGACAAACAAGTATTTTCAGTAACTCCTTATCAGACAATCACATACACGCCAGTGATACTACTATGAAACCATTCTATATTTTACATGTAATTCCATAACATAAGATAGCAAAATATCTAATGTTTGTGTCATTCTAATGTTACTACCACGAAACATGCTGAGAGTTTTTGGAAATCCCTTTTTAGTTTCCGAAATAATCGAAAGAATTGCGAGGTTGTCCGCGACATTGCAAGTGAGACCACACTACTTTTCCACGACAAACACGACACAAACGAGGTCCGGGTCACTTCAGAAATGAAAAACCTCATGGCGCAAACATTCGGAAACATGTTTGCGATAGCACGTTTGGCCTGCTCCAGTAGATTGGTCAACCGCAAAGGTGACCGACAATCATCGTTTCGGACAAACACAACCAGTCACGCAAGATTACATCTACTTTCGATACGAAAAGTGGTCCGACGTTGAAAGAATTTAAAAAAGTCCAGATGGTGACTTTTAAGTACATGATTTTGGACCTACATGAAAGTTCCACATGTTTCCGGAGACAAAAACGCACCGCCGTTAATCTTTTGGAAGGCCCATCTTTACAGGCGAATGAAGAAAACGAGGACAACCATAAGATTTATCTGAGCGAGACAGGGGCAAAACCTACAAACTGGCGTTCGATGCAACGAGTTTTCAGTAGCAAAGAAAATCATGCTTGTACTTGTCAGTTCGACTATAATCGCCTGATAAGCATTGAAATACTGCTGCTAGTTTTACTGCTGAAAGGCGAAAAACTCAGTTTTTTTTCAACCGCAAACAAATTCGACATAGTTCAACTCGGGCAGAGTCTTAGGTCTCCTATGGACACCCCAGTGTGTACTTTAATATTTGAGGATGAAATGATATTTAATCCGAACAGTCTGAATGCATGGAAGTGGCACAGGTATGATCCTAGAAGAAGAGTGACGTGCTTTGTTAAGAAACCCGATGGTAGGTAACCGTTAATGAGTTTGAGATGCATTTACAGTTATGAACATAAGTCAACTAGCCAGAATGGATGACAAAAAATGTCATTTCTTACATCAGCACCTTAGGCAGGTTTTATTGCCAACGGGAGTAAGTTTTCAACAAAACAATTTCCCCATAATTGTGTCCAACTTGGACAAATAGTTTCTTTTGCCTCACACATTACATATATTGCACTGGTCATTCTGCAATTCTGACCTAACCCCAAATAATACGCTGTGGATATTAATTGCACACCATGTGCATAAAAGTGCTGGGATGCGGGTTTTTACAATTGAGTTGAAGGACGCTTAACTAAAAGGGTAATGTAACCTGAACTCAATTGTGCTCGAGTTCCCTGTCAAGAGTAAGTAAAAGCGCTGCACAAAGATGCTCCATAAAGTTATCCCCTGATGGTTACTACCGAAGAAGAACTCTTCAAGATAGACATAGCTTCGTCTCGCTTGTTTTTCGATCTTCTTCGTGAATATTCCAAAAATACAAACGGTCCTGTTGCACTTTAGATACCGGTATTTCGACTTCAAAATTAGGTACTTTGGGTTCACAAATAAGAGTAAACATTCCAGATGGAGTTATAATCTTGTCGCGGAGTATTGGTTAACCACTTTACTAGTACAGTGAATAGAATGAACGAAGTTAGTGTCTGGAATTGGTTAACGTTATCGGTCACAGAAACCAATATGAACATGAACTTGCGAATCCCTATTATTGGAGAACAGCTCGAGGACTATTACGCAATCACGTAACGAATCTGGCGCCCAGATCACGCGAGTTTTTTGTATCGACCGGTTTGACCTTTGGGCTCAACCGACTTCGAAGCGGTCGCTATCCGATTAAATAGTCTAGATGCCTTTTCACACAGCCGATCTGTTCAAGTCCTGCAGTTTCACAGGTTAAAGATTGAACAGGCTGGTCCCATACGCTCCTGTGATCTGGATATCAGATGGGTGTTATATTCCTGCTCAGCTTTTTGACTAGTGACAATGACACCAATGTTATACTACTTACCATGTTATTAGGTAATTTGATAATTTGTAACTGTATTAATCTGAGGAAGAGTTAATGTTCCGAACCAACTGACCGATTTTGCATAACTGAACAATGGTTCAACCAGTGAAAGTTGATGATTGGAGGATTACACTAAAGTATTGCAAACTGGGCCACATCACCAACCAGAGACGATAATGGAACAGTGGACGGATGAGGGTTTACATAAACATGTTCAAATGTCTAGAGGTGGGAATCGGAGATTTCTTATACGTGACATTCATTCTGATGTTGATAAGTTGGTATGTTCACACCGATTTCAGGTATCGTAATGGCAGGAGCATTCCATAGAATTACATCTATTTAGTCATAGTGACCATAAACCTGACTGTGTCTCGAGGCCCCACTCTCCAAGAAGGTGGCGTGAGCTGGCGCAGGAAAAAATTCCTAAAGTAATGCCAAACAGAAGAAATAAAAATGTCGCGGTTGATGGCACGCTACTAACTGGGACACACTGTTACCTCGGATGTCGTTTCTAATTAGGGACTTGAGCGATCACGAGGTTCTGAACCAGGCGGGCATCAGCCAACTGTTTTTCTAAATGGACTACTCAGGGTCTGCATGCTATGTGACCACGGCGTTGCTTGACCAGTCTACTGTCTCATCAACTAACGTCTGATGTGGTAAACGCTCAGATGGCCTGTACAGTACATCACGCAACCATCACAGATTGTAAAACTTAATAATTTCAGCAATCAACTGTGAATCCCGAACTCTCTAAAATACGTGCTATCGAGCTACCTGGTTGCCTACGAGATCATCCACTTGATGTGAACCAACTGTCGCGGATAACGATGGACAAATACGGCAAACTTGTTGATATCATTCCACGAACAGGCACTGCTGTCGAATGATGGAGCAAAACAGAACGTATATAAACACTAGGTGCCTTCCCGATCAACAAAAATGGCGAGCAATTTCCATACAAGGCAATTTGTAACAGAATGACGCCTCCTATAACCGACTGTAACATGACCAACTGATATTCACGGTTGAGATACACATGGTGATTTTCATGTGATGCAATGCTTCTTCCTCTATTGAAATGCAGTATGCAGAATATGGATACCGTAAAATACGCACGTTTGCGGCGGTATTTCATTATGGTCATTGCGTTGTGTCCGGACACCAAAACACACCACCTATCTGGTTCTCATCGGGAAAAAGACCACCAAGTTGAGATTTCAATTAACATCGGCATACTTGGCGACGTTTGAGCATCTAGTCTGCATCATGGGATCAGCGGGACACGTCGTAGAACGCATTGTTGGTAGCATATGAACAACTGTCCGTTAAGGGGTGCGTAGCTGTGGGATCAAAAGACTTCAAACGAAGTACTCTGTCTGACAACGCAAAGGTATCTGGTCACTGAAATCCAATCGGATAGGTCTTACTTTGATTCGGAACTAATAGGTGTAAGACAAACCAAACTCCAACAAGATTTCAGGGTCACATTTGATTCCTTTTATGAGATGTGAACTTCATGTTCGTTTGAATATTATTTTCCACACTCCTGCGTCACTCAAGATTACATTATTATATAACTAGGGAAGCATATTTGCTGGTGTGTCCAAGTTGGAGATTGGAGACAATACATGTGTTATTCATGGATAAACGACTTTGTATTCTCTGCTGTCTCGTTCTTCCCTGTCATAATTCCTGGGTCATTCAAAACTGACTGGGGGTTGAGATATTTAACAAGGACATTCGCCCAAAATGCTGATGGTCACCCACACAACAACTTGCCGTGAGTTACATTATTTGTTTGATAGTAGGAGTCCCTGGTGACGTTATCCACAAACCAAGTCAATATTATGGCGCTGGAGCAATACGTTCAGTTCGCAACGTCACAGATGAAGCTATTCAAGGCTAGGTTGAGTCATCGTAACTTGAAGCCCTAGGTGACGGTCACTCTTGTAACGTCACTCAGTCGGCCCGATTCCACCCACACCATAAACAGAATTGCCAAGTTTATGTACGACCCTAGATTCGACGTTACCTTCGAACCGTGGTACGGACGAGAGCAGGACGTATTCGTGGTCGAATTTTTCGCATACAGTGAAGTTTGGAGGGTCAGACTTCTACTGTGGAAGTTAGACTATGTAGTAATCAGGAAAGTGAAGCTGTTAACAGATATCTCTGGGGTTCAGTCGTCCATAACCAACCCACTGCAATAGTATCTAATCTTGAGAAAGAGCAAGGCGGATTTATTTTGCCAGCACGGTCAACCATGAATGCGAGCAGTCAATGCTCAGATTCAAGACGGAAGATCAATTCAAATGCCTCATCTTCGTTTAGAACTTCTAACCTCCCAGTAAAGCAGGCATCCGCATCCGCTTACTGGCAAAACTGCGACAGGATCCCGATGTCAATCTCCGCGCATCGACATCAGAATGATGACGTGAGCTGGATCACAACTACGACATTGGAACTGTAGAGCGTGGGCTTCCGTCGATGGCACGTAACAATGGGCATGTTGTTGTCCATTCAATGCCACCGGTAACTGATCGTAGGCTTATTGATGGGACATCAACAAACGGCCTACCGTCAACTGAAATTGCGACGATTTGCATTGTGTTCGCTATTGTCCGTTCAAACATCATATCTACCGGAGGTGCAATTAAGTAATTGATCAGAGAGAACACGAAAAAGGTCATTGTCGGTCCGGCACACTGTCTACGTACAACAGACCAAACACAAGCCAGATCAAGCTTCTGATGAAGAAAAATTCTACGTAATTGACATTCATTTTGGTCATGTTCAAGGCCGACTTACCAGCCGTTGAAGATTAATCCCCATTAATATCAGTGGTACGCCGACGCACATGCCAGCTTTCGACTAGACACTTCTCTTTATATACACTTGGGAGCATACTGATAAACCAGTGATGCGGACGACAAAAGTGACGACCCAGAAAGCATCTGCTGACATCTTGGGTCTTGTTGGCTAGCTTCGGTTTGCCACACACTATTCGACTGGACGTGTTGCCGGACTAACCAATCAAACCCGGATCTACGCGGTCTAAACTAAATCAATGGTCTTGGACTGGCGGAGTGTCTGCTGAATCAGCCGTGCCACGATATCTATGTTAATGATGACCGTGATGACGTACCAATTCAAGTAACCAACTGACATGTCCAGCTCCCACCAACCAGAAGTTTGCAACAATTATCTAGAATAATCTTATTAGATCGTTGCCTTGGTTACGCGCTCAATATTTTGACCCAAAACTGAGAAAGAGGTGAGACGCGGCAACACCGTTAATTGGAAGAGTGCGTCAAAATTAGGCCATAGAGGCTCTAGATTTACAGGACGAAACGACAGAGCGAATCAAATGAAACGATCATATATGGCATTCAGAGCGCCAGAACAAATTACGTTACAGGGGGCGCCAGAAAACAACGCGAGAAAACAGCCCAGATAGCGCACAAGCGTTCGACCGCACGGCTGCAATCTGATTGGCTGAGTGGAACCATAGCATCACCGATGGCCATACCATTCGAACTGGGCCGGCCGATCGATATGGCATGATGCGTCCTGGCTCTTTCGTTAGGAGATGCTCCCCCTAACACATCTCGATTCAAACACGACGAAACAAAGCCTTTCTCCGTTTGAGGCCAGATGGGAAACCTGTTTTCCGATCCAAACGACTGATTACTTGTGTATCATTGATCATCACTGACAACAAATTGGACCCCCACAAGAAGCCGAAATCTTTTAGTCAGTCAACTATTCTGGGTGGATTACACTAATCGTTGTGAACACAACGAGGGGAGCATTTGCGTTAGTTTCTCCACAAGTCTTAACCTGTCGTTGAGTTCTCTACTGTCCCGTCTTGCCGTGTCTCAATTCAGCTAGAGTTCCTAATATTTGGTCGAAATATTTCTTCAACACGCTGGTGGTCACTGACACAACAGGACCGTAGTGAGAGTCCCACTCTGGCTTAAATACGAAGATCAGCTTGGGCGTCACCAGAGCCTATGAAGGCGAGACGCCTGGATAACCAGTAGTTTAGAGGTGGGCTCAAGTGAACAACGGTGACAAAATCGTAGATTGGCATCTTCAAGGCACACTACACAGGAAGCTTCAGACTTGAAAGAGAACTCACTAAAGCAACGTGCCGATACGCTTATTTAGGATACGGATGTCGAAAGTGTTACTTTTCGCTTTTCTTTAAATACAGGTGGCAACATCCACTCAAAGGTGCAGGAGAATGGAGAAAGTTAGGGGGCAAAATAGAACGAAAATGATGGGAATGTCGGGAGGACCGCAATCTCAGATATCTCCCCGTAGTCTACCCTACAGAAGGAGTTGACTTTTGGGATCCCATCCTGAAGCTACTACTCAAAAATCAGCTGTAAGAATCAACAGGAGGCACGGGTCCCTTGGGGGACCCTACCTGGAACCACTGACACAGTTTAAGTAACTCAACAAGAGGGGTTTGTCTGACTCAGGGGTACAGTAAACAAAACATTGATGCCCGGTCATTTCTGCGCGTAATAGCTGTACTGAAGGCCGTACCAGGATTCTGAATTATGCCGGAAGTTTTCTGACCGTATAGGTCACTGAGTGTACCTTTTGAGGGCACCATTCACAAACCCCTATCTCTATTTGGAAGACAGTATAGTCGGAAGCAAAAAACGTTCTGTTGGGTGTTCATAGAATTGTGTATCACTGTCTAAGTATCTTTTCTCAGTCAGAACAACCCTCAGGCTGTAACTGCTTTTCGTCCCAGTGCCTAAGTTTGGCATGTCTGACATGACTTTACTGCGAAGTGTCAGCCCTATTCAGCATGGTTCCCCGAATCGGTGCTGTGCGTAAGCCTGATCGCCATGGCATTGTGGCAGAAATGGTTTATACTAAACAATATCTATTCACCATTGAGTTGATTTTACTACCCACGTAATTTATGCTGAGTGACGGAACAACGTCATTATGCTTAGAAAGATTACGGGATGGTAACCGTCTAAGGATAAATTAAGCAAGTCAGGTCACCACTGAATTATGCAAACATGTAAGGTGGGAGTAACGACACAGGTATTAACACTGTGTTGGTAGCTGTATTATTGATGTAAAATGCTTTTGTTTCACGGGTAAGGTGTTATATTTTTTAATGAGCAGAATCACAAAAAACAAGTGAAAGCGTTTACTTCATTAGAGCGGAAGGAAGACATATATTGCGATATATTAACATTTCATTTACTCTCATCAGTCGCAAACGTAAAACATGCTAGTTATATACATCAAATAGATAGGAACAAACAGGGACTAGACACATCTACAAGCACATCAATTATTATGTAATTACGACCATGGTAACCCGATAGGTTGCCTCAACCACTTTTGCGCACATAACGTCGGTTGGTAAGTTCGGATGAGCATCGCTTCGCAAAAAGCTAATAGCTTCGGTGGTTAAAGGGAACTCAATGTAACAAAGCGTTTTCTGTTGACTCGAAAAACCTAAGAGGTGATTTGGCCACCGTTGGCCTGATTATTAATCAATACTGATGGGTAGTCGGGGGTTTGGTTAATTTCAAGTTGAATATCACTCACAAGTGATCGTAGCTGTCGCATTCCCATAGATAATAGGTTGAATGAGCTCAGAGATTTCGACCTGTCTAGGAAGTTCTAATCGCGGAGTTATCGATTGGGCTTAACAGACAGTAACTGTGTCTCCTATCGAGACGATCGGACAACCTGATCGTTACTCACAAGCCAAACTGGTCGAGCGTTCACATATGATAATTCGGTCGTGCCTAATGTGAGGTCAATGGCGCAGTGGTGAACACGGTTGCCTCATGAAAGTAAGGCCGGAGTTCTAGTCCCGTCCGTGGCAAAGATATGCACTACTGACGAACTTTAATGTTAGCGAAACTCGAGTCTGGTGCTTGTTTTCGAAAGGGGCTGACTGGATAGTCTATGGGAATGCGACAGCTGCGATCAGTTGTGGGTGATGTTCAATCCCAATGGTTTTAATGAACCTATATTATTGTATTGATCTGCTGATGAATGATAGAAAAACCGTTATCTTCTAATACCGTTATTAAGTTCTGTGTTAATAAGCGCAGAACGAAGATATATGTTGCGGTATGTTAACACTTCCTTTACCCCCTCACTCGCAAGTGCAGACTTACAGCTTATATACGACAGACAAATAGAAGTAGACAGGGTATGGACGTACATTCACATCAAGTATTATGTCATCAACACCACGGGTTGTGCACAAACTGTTGGTTGGTAAGTTTTGATCAACACAGCAAATCAACACGGAAAACATATACTTTGACAAATTCATAGAACCCCACATTATGATGAACAAGTGTAGTGAGTCAATCCAGACAACTCAAAAGATGGATATATTTCTATTTCCGCAATTCAGTGGGGGTCATCTGGTAAATGACACCAGACACGAATTGAAGTCTGTCCTATCCTGTACGTATGCGGTTGTCCAATTACGCTTGGTTCAAACCACCAAAGGACCAATTCTATTTAGTCACGAGCGCAGTCTGTCTAACTATTCTGTCACTCTCAGTTGTAGTGACGTCTACATGGACAGAACACATCGACAACTATCTTAGCAAGTGGTGGAACACATCCCGAAATGGTTAAAACAACTGACGATACAACCGTCGTAGGCCAGTGAACCCGGTGCTTGAAATCATGCATCATCGACTGCTAGACATCGGATGATAATATGTCACAAGTCGACCCACTTAGTTCATTCAGCATGTTTTGCCGCAATCAGAACCCGAAGCCATTGGTTTGTAGCGAAGCTATGCTGAGCAGAAATCACCGGCCAGCGTTATGTGCACAAAAAGTACTACAGCGAACAAATGAGGCTATGGTAACTCATAGGAATTGATTCTCACCGGATGTCCTTGACCTTATGGGACGTCTTGCGAAGATGCTTGACGAACCCTTGTTGTGCAACCGGATCCCCAGTCTCATTACACTGCTCTCTACAGGTGTATTGTGCGCGTCTCGCTTGTGGTGACCATATCTATTACTGTGGCCTGAACACCATCCACCACCATGAGACTCAGTTTGCAGAAGGAGATGGACAACGGGTAAGTGGTACCTGCCATATGAAGCGGTCAGACTTCTAAATGACTTTACAGCTGGAGGCACCATACGGTTGTGTGCGCCAAACCTCATGAGCAACCACACCGGATTTTTCCGCAAGAGAAAGACATTTCACAGATGAACACAACTTCCACGATCTGCATAAGGTCACGAAACCGACGAAGTTTTGCATCTAATTTATTAGATTACGGCTGGGTAGGGCGAATGAAGACCAGCCGGGAAGTTTGCTTCGGGGTGATCGGGCAATTATCTGACTATGTGTCAATTTCTAAATCCTTCGGATACAGTCCGTCTTTCATGTTTCGAAGGCGGCTGACTCACGCATACTTCACCTAGAGGAGTTTATCTACTTGCTGGCTAGTGACCATCGCAGGTCGTGAGTTGCACGTAATGGCCAGTGTGAAGTTGCACCGCTTCTTGAAGAGTTTCCTTCCAGTGGGACAAACTTAAGCATGGGATAGGAACCCTGGCTGAGGCACCAATACCGTTCAAAAAACGACGGGTGTGGAAGAAACCCATCGACGTACGAATAATGAGCCAGGGCATTGAGCGTAATGAAGACCGTAACAAGTTGCTCGACGACAGAAACGCTCTGTCTTAAGTGAATTCCAGGACTACTTGAAGTGCTTGTGTAGCAGATGGCAACGCATAAGAGCCAGCCGCTATCACGACCTGAAAGAGCCCCCGTTTATATTAGCCAAAGCATCGATTGTTCAAGTCCTGTCGACAAAGTCTGACGACTTGGGTACCAACAAGCTTGGCGAATGTCTGAGAGTTATTGCGAATGATACCGTAGACAGAAAACGGTTAAGGCCCATATCTGGACTGTTACAGTCCGCATCTGGAGAAGATCGATAGGTTGAAACAGAAATCAGCCTACTTTCTCAACAGGACGGGCCGAACGAGAAATGGAGAGCAGTTTGACCAATAGATTTGTACGGAAGTCAATCAATTAAAAACATCGGTGTTAATCAGTCAGATGTTTTGTGCTGCCTCCGTCTCATTTAAAATGTCTTGCTTGTTTTGTGCACGTCTTAGGCGCTTCTTAGAGGCAACTATGGGGCTGACCTGGTTGCGCTACAGAAACAGTTCCCCCTATGAAGAAGTACTTGCAGACACGCAGACTGAAAAACTGGATTGCCTAGACCCAGTGCACCTTTTCAACCAACAGAAGTCCTACTATCAAAACTATGCCTGAAACCAAGCAACTTATCTACGGGAAGTGACAACGGCAAAGGAGTTACCTGATCCACTAGGTACGTCACTCAGGGTTGACTAAATGGGCGGGTGAATTTGCAGATGGCTTAGATTGACCGGATAGGCGACCAGCTGCATCCTGATCTGATCCGGAAGTTGCAATCTTTTCTTGATAACCAATTACGGACGACCAGGGATAAAATGGACTATCCGTTTGTACACTAACTGCTTGTCATCACGCTCAAGCCTGGATAAAGCTGGCTGGTTGGTGGGTGCCCGGTACTTCTGACCTGTCCAACGGCGATGACTAGGCAAAGGAAGCTGTTCGTAATGGCAGTGGAGCGCCGCTGTGTGATGATGCAGATGATTGTGCTGGTGAAGACCAGGACCGTTCTCCGAATGAAGCCCCGCACTGCACTATTAGCACTTATGTTGAAAAGTACTCTCAATGTGCAATCGTAGACGATTCGCCATGCCAGAAGACACTGTTTAGCACAGGCACACGCTACAACGTTATCAGCTTTTTTATAGTTTGGGCCAGTGGTTTTGAGGTAGTTGGTCTCAATAGAGAGTGACATGGATCTTCGCGAGAATGCAAAAACCTTTCCCAGCGATCTCTACCTAGAGATGTTTAGGAATTAAAGGGGCGGTAATTAGTCCTATCACGATCGAATTAATGTAGACATCTAACCACGTTTGCAGTTGAGTAATGGACAGGCTGTACTTAAATTGAATACACTGTTAATTGCATCGATTAAAGATTATAAGGAGTGATAAGATACAAAAATGATAGCTCTCTTTAACAAATTTAGGATGCACATCGTCACCACTGCAGTAGAAATGTAGGCTAGAAGCAATTATAAAAATCCATTTTAAGCTTAAATACTTATTACCAGGAAAATGGTTAGGGAATGAGGTAACTCAAACCCATAATCCACTGACAAGTGCAAACGGTTTCGCGCTGCACACTTTTTATACATTCTTGGTTTCGTTGTACTTACAAGGTGTCAACATCTACTGACCCCGTCCAGTTACGCTCCGGAATGAAGGATCACTACGAATATGTTACCACAGACAGCAGTGAGTTCGAAAAAAGAATTTTCAAGTATTTATGAAGTAATCTGTTGGTAAATTACTAGTACTTGCCCTCATTCATTGGGTTGTTTGCAACAAGGTTTCACTTTAAAAACTCACTTTAACTCTAAACACTGTACTTTCTAAATATGACATACATTTCAATGAATGCGATTCAGATTGGTAACTGTAACTAGTTTAGCTGCAAGTCACACAGTGTTACAGAACATTTGGATCCACTGCGGGATCTCAGTCCCAGTCATACTGTCAGCAATCAGCGAAATTTCTGTCGTCAGCTAATGAGTGTACGAGCCGTGGGATTCCGATCGAGGATAGGATGAGCAACAATGTTCCTAGTATGAAATAATGATGCACAACGCATAAAACGGAAAGTGCAGCGCTGTCCTTCATAATGAGGCGACGCTCCGTAAAACAGCCCGTGAGCCACATATATGAGAAATCGTCTACACCAGATTAGCGGAATTTCCCGCACAGGAACAGATGATCAACCTTGTCAATTTATTTGAAAAAGTACAAAATGAAAGTATTAATTAGTTTGTCCTCGTTAACTCATAGAGCCCATGGTTACTGAACTACAACTAGGTTGACAACACATGGAAACTCCTTTCAAAGTCTACGTTTAGTGTTAGGTTTTTTGAGTCAATTCACATGCAGACGGTCCCGCCTTTTTTCCACATTGTAACTGTAAGGTGAACACATTCAGAAAGTCTGATAAACTAAAGCAAGCAAGCAGAAATCACTTCTTGTAAGGCGGCTGATAATGTTTCGCGTTTTGCAACCGACACCGGATGCAGGTGGCAGTCGCTTAAAACATTTTTCTAGCTGGATGCGGTGACCAACAAATCGTGTAGCCAGTAGCTTTATCAAATAACTGGAGGCATGTGGTTTGACTACTTGAAACACTCATGGCTTTGATTCGATTGTAGTCGGCCGTTGGGTTTAATGTAACGGCCAACGTTTTGATGCAGCCCATAGGAGTCTCATCATTTTCTGGAGTGACGTACATGGCAAAAGGAGTAATCTTTGATTTTCATTGAATTTTTGTGACATACAAATCTAACAGCGTAACTACTTTTGTGTGGCTGCCTTCCTTTGTAATGTCTGACATGACTGAACCTAGAAAAACCGAAGACCTGGTCATCATGGCCTTCTGGGTCAAAACAGCACACGAGCTTTGTAACAACCTTGCACGCGCATACGGTTACGTACACCCACAATAACGGGTTCGGCCCTACTTGCTCCTGGGGTTCACATTGTGACCTCAGTTAATCCTTACTCTGTTCCACTTTGTTGGTAGCCGTTTTGCACATCGCAAACCAAACCCACCACATGTTTGCGCTCGATGACTACCTAATATGAGGTGTTTATGCTGTATGTTCTGTGTTCTGATCCAAAATGCAAGGACAGTAGACGTAGAGTGCGAATCGCATGTTGAGCATGTTAGAACTAACCGCTTATCCGAGCACTGACTAGTTCATTCACATGTGATAACGTGCGGATTGACATGGAATGACGAAGTACGAATTCACACATTCGTCGCCTTCTGTACATAGTCACTTATGTATCAGTAAGCATCTCAATGTAAAGAATGTCATCCATTGACCGCACGTTTATTCTGACAAGGGTTGATTATCATGACCCAGAAACTTAATCCACAAACGATGTCTGAGGTATCTGTTGGGACAGTATTGGAGACCGCACCATCTTGGATACACCTAGGATCGCGCTAGTTAAAGTGTTGACCATGAACCATCTGTTCCTAGTGATTTTTCCCTAAAAAAAACATGGTAGGGCCGAAACCATGGAAATTTCCACTCCATTTTTAGTTCACTTTATAGTGATGATTGGACCACGCGGTTTAGAAGGAATGCAGAGGTAGACTAGGCGTAAGCTAAGTTCGAGTCTAAAGGCTTCAAAGAGTTTGCACGGCCAATATCAACAACCAGACTCAAACCAGATGCTCACGAACAGGTCATCATTGATAGAAACTCCGGCGAGGTCAGAAATTATGATAGTAAATGTCCACTACCCAGCTAAATATACAGTAGACCTAGAAAGCAATGCTTTACAACGAATAGAACGACGGTACCACAGAAGAGTACCTCCACTGACGCAGTCACCCTGGAACTGCAGTAAAAAGAGGTCAGTTGCAGTATTAGCAGGATCATTTTACAGGATTGGGGTAAGTTCAATGAGGTGGCAGCACTAGTCGAAAGTAAGGACGGTATCTCATAAACTGATTTATCTGATCAACCTCAAAAGACAAACTGTGGTAAGCTGATTTAAGCAAGTTGGTCAATAGTACCCATTAATAAATCCAGTCAACTAGTCACATAAATGATAGTACCATACCACATTCAGATGTCAGGTAAACTTTCAGTTTTGAAGTCTTGGTTCAGAGTAACAGCGCTTTGCGAATTCCGAGGATGTCAGGTCTATAGACTTTAAACACAAACCTACCCATAGGATGTAACCAGGGTGACCTTGGGGGCTACTCAACCTACTGTCATCTTTTAGTCCGTTGATGTAAGAACCTGTGTCTGTCCAAGCGCAAACGAGCAAAATGTGGTGTACCTTCATTTGAACATAAAATGGACGTGAAATGTCAGACGCCAGGTATCGGCGTCTTCACAGATTAAAGGTGAAGCGTATTATGAGTGTCTTCCACCCGTTAGATAGGGTGGAAGGAATTTGACACTTTGAAGCATCCCATTTATATTTCCAGTGTGGCGTCCGTTGCCAGAATAACCGAGGTCCGGCAATGAACAATACCTCCTCCGTTGGCCGACAGCTGTGACCTAGGCAAGGCAACCAGTCGCAACCACCCTTCCGAAAGACAAGAATGGTAAACACAAAGGCAATCCTACTCCTATTATCCACCTGTGATCATTGTAGCTCACGAGATCTCTGTGAATGCATAAGTTTCTGAACAGTGCAACACAATACGATGCTGTGAGGTCAAGCAACTTTGGAGCAAACAAACAGTTGTGTGACGGCACCTCAGTAAAAAACGGCAACTCTAATCCTGTCTATTTCGTGTGCTAAATTTCAAGACCGCAGGTATGCAAAACTGCCCCAGGTCCTCCGTCAACCGCGCGCAAAATTTGTGACCTGCTACGTCTTAATCATATACAGTGGCAGGATCCAACTTACACAAAAAAGGTGCAGTTGGGTTGGAGAACCTGATCACGGAAACAATGTAAGAAGTGCTACACATTACGTGTGCTACGTATAATGTTGTCATAGGTCTTGTTCCCCTTCTAAGTGGCATAAACCAGTGATTGCTGTCACGCTTCGGGTTCTGATTCTCTACGTTTGGTTAGGCTAATAACACTAACCCACCTCGAAAGAAAACGTTGGATTCGAGCCTTACTCCTATTCGTGCTCATCAGTGGTATAGCTCCTCGTCCGGACGGAAATTTCCACTCTGGCCTTCGTGCTTGTGAGACTAACATGTCAACCACGACGTTAGTAATCTCACAGTAAGCATGACCGAATGATTCTATCCAACCGTTCGACCCCAAGTTTACGTGAACGGTGTTCGAAACGATTCTGTTTGCTCCCCTTTCAAAATGATCGAACATTCTGGTGTGTCATATTATGCCAATGGTGCCACGATCAATGAAATACTTCATCAGAATATGGACTGAAAAAGAAATTCTGTTGATGGAAATGATATGTAATAATGACGGGTTGTGGTAGGACCGAATCTAGAGTATATTGCCTCGTGCGATAAGAGACCTTTTGAAAAGTCTATCTGAATACGAAAGTTACAGACAACTGTGCGTGATGTTCAAATCAAATAAACCGTAAACATTATATCTTGTAATGAGAAGGCAAATCAGAATATTTTTGAAACTGTCGAATTTTATTGAGATTGTTCATTTCATTTATCAGCCAACAGATTTGTTATGTGGTTCGTTAAACAGATACCACTATGGTTCAGCAAACAATATACAGTCACATTTGGACCCCGGCACGGTACATTCAGAAAGGTACATTGGTGATATACGAGCCAAATCCAAGTAAGTTATTGAATCAAACAATTCACACTAGTGGACACGTATTTCATGCAAAACCTGATGGGTGTGTTCGGAAATTACGAAAAAACAATCAGCTCATGTATATTTTATCCAGAGAATCACTCTCTGACTTAGCATAACTTCAACCAATTCGTTGTGATTGACTCTAGTTAACTCTAACAATATATAGACCACAAGTAGCCCAGAGCACGTCTAAGTTCATAAAAACTACAAGGTGAACGCCTCCTGGGAACTTACTGTCCCTCATCCATCAAACAGTCGCACTCTGAACGGCGAGTGTACGACCCACACCCGTAGAACGAACAGGTCAACACGATTCTTGATTTTATGTGAAGCTACGGACAAATTGGGAAACAATGGCAGAACTGTGAGTACCAGGGAGAGGTGTGCGAACGCACACATTAGACACGAAGTTTTCTTGCTTTATTGGTGCGCACAAAAGTACTTATCAGATAGCCCCCGTTTTGGATGAACATCCTACATCTATGGCCACGTAATTCGATCTGACCGACCAATTACTCATTCGCTGGAATCAAAAGTACTGTATTGTAAGTGGTTCAGTAAAAATCAGCCTACGAATTGAAGCGGGGTGATGACCTACGCAACTCGATGGACTGCTGAATTAAATAGGATGGCGTGATGACTACAGAGAAAGAACAATTAAGCCATGCACACTAATGGGTGCAGATGGGGCAAATCACTCATATACTCCTCTAGGTGAGAGCACGAGGACAGTAGAAAAAACACCGGAGAATGTGCTAAAAGTCCTGGTATATTGCTACCCACAACAGAGCGGTAAGAATTTTTAAGAAAAAACCCACTCTTGAACAGTCTAAGCTGAAGAGAACTGACAGAGCGTCAGCCCAAATAAAATCACAATTATCCAGAAACATATCATCGTCATGGTTGTTCACACAAGTTGCGGAGTGAGATCCGTATGAAGCTGAGGCGTAGCCCGTTCGATGATCGTGTAGCATATCTGAGAATGAAGGCAATGAAATGGGAACCACATTCGTTCTAAGGAAAACAAGCAAACTCTTCTACCCCATCCGTACTACGGGCCCAAGATGTCTGTCTGTCGGCGAAACTACCAGCGGAGCGAGCGGAACACTCATATGTAGTAAGTAAAGAAGGTGAAGCTTCAGGACAGAACAATTAGAACGCGAATTTAGCTGGCCTCCTGTTTCTACCATTGTCGAGTGACAATCAGTGAAATCTGAAACCAAGATGGGCTCCAAGCAAAACCTAATTTCGTACAAAACAGTCATATCTATAATGAACAATTAAATGTATTGACCAGCTCGTTTGCTGATCTTCAATAGTTGACGGCTTGTTTGTTCTTGCTAGACGACGTGTCATTTGTCGTTTGTCTGTACTGTTGATTTCTGATCAAATGATGTTGCTCGGTTTGTTGGTCGTTTCTCGCGTGCTAATTGTTGTTGATCATCGTGCTCAATCGCACAGATAGACATGCATCATCATTTGATTGCCATCTCGTATGATTATTAACAGGTATACCTGGTTTAGCTGATTAGACTGAGACTGTATGTGTTCAAGCTAACAATCAACACCAGCTATCATCGTAACCATGTTACAGCCAATAGCATGCGATGTGGTGCTACAGTCGGTAGCTTTGGAACCACATCAAAACTGAGGTCCGCTATTGTATTTCGGCTCTCAAACGCAATAGGGTTGCTGGTCCAGATGACCTCGTGCCGGTATTTTTCAAGGGAAGTAGGGAGGCATTAGTAGAGGTCTTGACTCAGTTGTTCTAACCACACCTTACCCATTTTAAGATGTATCGATATCACTTTTGCGTGTCTCGATGTCAGGTTACAATATCCTAAGGGGGTTAGTTGGGCCTCAACGGCAAACAGGATCGCAAGGCTAACGTGCACACGAGTAGGCTGAAAAACAGGGCCTGGTTGGTTCTTACAGAGTGAGAGGACGCGGTCCCTTCAGGTGCGGGAAGTGAACAAAGTTAGCTCACCTGGGCACGGTTATCTGGGACGTCTTAAATTGACATCGAGACACCTGTAACTGACATCCAGGCATTTTAAACTGCAAGAGGTATAGTGTGGACCATGGAAAACATCCCTCTGTGCTGAGACCACTCGGTGATAGTCTTCCGTCTTGGAAGAAGAGAGTCAGACATTCTTGTGAAAACCATTGGCTTGATCCTGGTCATAAATATGACCATGGTATCCATTATATTTTGCCGACACGCTACAGTTTGGGAGGTAGATGTTAGAGAAGAACAGAGAGGTTTTCGTTCTGGACAAGGATATGTTTATCACATTTTCCCTTTCCGCGAAATTTTCGAGCAGAAACAATTATCTTTCTCACTAACCATAACAGTACTCTTGATTTAGTCGGTGCTTTATTCCCATAAATTAGCTCAGGTATACGCCGAACTGTCTGGCAGTTTCAGCACCGAGAGCGGTGCATGCTGAGACTGTCCGTTTTCGCCCAATTTTTTCATAGACAAAACAACGGAAGCTGTCTGAGACACTCAGAAAATGCCGGCGTGGATCTCCTACTGGGGAGGAGGGTAAAACTGATTGATTTTGACTACACTGACAACGAGGTGTCATTGTCTGGTCATTTTCAGGCAACACAGACAAGGCTGGACAATAATTGGCGTTCTGTCGGATACTTTGGAATGTTGTCATTCTTTAGCCGGGCTGTTTGTGAAGTAAGTGTGACTATTGACACGCGGCAGTGAAAACCGTAAGAAAACTGTCTTGGTGTCGACGTCTTACTTTAACTTATCGCTCGGTTATTTATCTGCATGGTGTATGCATCTTGGTGGTGGATGTTTGGGTTTAGACAGTTGTTTTAAAAAATCAGATCCCAATCTTTCTCTCTCCCTTTCTGTTGTTTGCTTGGCCATGACCTGCTTGATTCTTCATAGTTGTGTGGCGGTTGAGCATTAGCGCGAACCACTGATATATTGATGTTTTTGTTGATAGTGATCATGGTGTTTCGCTGCAAGTTGTTCCTAGACTGCACAAATAATGTACATATTTTCAACACGTCTGATATGTTGTAAGGCTATTATAGATTATTGGACAAATTACGTAGACGTTTGTACGAGTGGTCCGGTTGCCTGTGTTGAACATGAAAGTGATCTCCAACCATAGACGGCGAACCCAGTTCATTAGGTTTAAACTATTCATGCTGAGAAAACCCACCCAGAGAATGAGTGGAGTCACAGCTAAGCAAAACTTTGGATCACACAAAAACACTCATCTGTTTGGATGTATCGTAGGTCTGATAGTGCTTTTTTCCGCTATGCTTTTCTATGAACCTTCGGGGAGTAACCATTTGATTTTAGAACAGAAGTGGACAAGTATAGTTGCCTTACAAGAGTGTCCAGAGTGCAGATTCGTGTGAATAGCGCGTTCAGTAATGTTAGTTTATGTTGGACCTGTGTGAAGCTGTTGAGGTTTACGTATTGATCGGACCACTTGGATTTCTTGTAGATAAGTCTTCTAATCTGGCTGTCTGCTCTGCGACTTGTGAGTATTCATAAGGAATCATTTATGCAAGCAGCTGATTTTGGTGGTTTTCATCAGGCTTTTACAACTACATAGGATATGTGCGAGTTATGTATGAGACTTATAACCAATCGATGATCCAAAACGGTATGTTCACAACTATTCGTCTGCCGTTCTGAATCGAACTATGCTAGAAGTGCTATCGCCAGGCCCAAAAGTTCATTGTCCGAAACCGAGATATAACCAATTAGACGGAGGTTCTGCTTGAAAGCCTGAAACAACGACTGGATGGACTCGTTTCGTCTTCAGAATTCAACGCGGAACATTGCAAACCTACTCTGGTGAATACATGCTATAGACTTGTGGATAGCAAGATACCGAGTTGCAGGCTATTAAAGAGGAGGAAGTTTAGATGCCGTAAGGGAGCTGCAAACTAACACGAGAATCTTATTAACGAAACCGGATGAAGGATTTGAAATTGTTCTATTAAGCAGAACAGAGTACGTTGACAAAGTGTCACTTATACTAACTGATAGATCAAAGTTTATCAAGACGAAAACAGCTAAAGGCAAGACAAGAGCCACAGAGGAGAATGCTGTCTAAATTACTCAGAAAGATGAAACAATCGGATCTCACTGGCCCACGCACTTTCGAGCGCATCAGACTGAGAGGGATGGTCACTCCTCGTCTCCATAGTCTCCCTAAAGTTAACAAAGGCAGTGTTCCACCAAGACCGATTATTGCCGTGCACATTCTCCGTATCATGCCTCTGCTTAGTGGCTAGTGGATCTACTGGAACCAATTAAGTCACAGCTGACTCCATTCAGTTTAAAAACACCTTTGACTTCATCCACGCGGTTGATTCAGTGAATACCTGTGATTATAAAATGGTTTCTCTAAGCGTAACCTCGTTGTTCACGAACGTGCTGAACAACTGATTAGCTCTGATCAACTCAACGTTGGCATTCATATCAACAAACCAAATGATCTTTTATTATTCTGCACTCCAAACGTTTAGTTTCAGTTGAATGAAAGGCTCCATAGGCGGAGTGATGGCGTAGCAATGAGCTCTCCACTGGGCCCAGTGCTCACAGACATGTTTATGGTCAAACTAGAGACGAATGACCTACGTCAGGTCATCAATAACCGCTCCTTCTATAAGCGCTACGTAGATCATATGGTTTGTGTGATAACAATAATGATGATACCCATATTCTAGTGGCCGACCTCAATCGTGTACATCCAAAATTTGTGTTCACCATCGAAGTAGAAGCAAACAACCGACTGTCATTTCTAAATGTTCCCATGTTTCGCAGAATGGATGGATCAGTTCGAAGGTCAGTTCACAGGAAACACTTGGACTGGTCAATGCATGCACGTTATCGGCTCTGTTCCGTTGAAGTGCAAGCGGAACTTAGTCTACTGCTTAACAGACTGAGCCAAAAAGATTTGCACTCCAGATACTTTACAAGATGAACTCTAACAAGTCCGAGACACACTAGACCAAGCTGAATATCCCCAACGATTCCTGCATAGAAACATGCAATCAAGAATGAGGCACGAGGTCGTTCGGACTGGATAAAATGCTTATTTTTGTCATTCTACCATACACAGGTAAAGTTACCAATGGGATTATCATCCACTGTGTTTCCTGTACGGTTCAGAGTGCTTGTCCTATGGAACGGATTATCTTATCGTTCAATACCCGCCCGGTGCTGGTGCCAAACTTCAAAGTTGGTTTGCACAGGTTTTCTTCGTCCTTTTGTGTCTATTCTCCCGCCTGTTGTTGTCAAACCGGTTGCGCTAGAAGAACCATAAGGTAACCATCAGAAAAGATGCGTGAACACTTCCCAAAATAGCTCCGCAACGGTTTGAGAAAGCCCATTTCCAGTGCGATTGGTCTCCACTTAATTGATACTGGTCATCAAATAGATTCAGGTTGAGCTTTCTGGGTCACCTACACGATTCACCATCACACTTCACAAACCCTGTTTCTATGCCCAAAAGCAGTTCGTACACACCCCACACACCCACCTCTTTCGGTCACTCGTTCAACAGCCACGTGAAACCCTAGCAAGCACGAACCACTTGACACCGACGAACGCGTGTCCCATGGTAGACACATGTGACACTCACGCATTCACCAACACTTCAACTCCCCTGCAATAAGTTATGAACCGCATCACTCCTATGACTATCGAGGACCTATTTGATTTGTCATAAATTTCATGCACAACTCGGACATACGTTATGTAATTGTAAGAGTTTGGTGAGACTGACAAAAAACAGCTTTTTCTATAATTGACTTTTTATGAATTCCATGGAGAGATTGAAACTTATGAGTAGGTCCAGAAATGGTAGGCAGTTGTTGGAGTCACATTCACACGTGACCTTCAGGTTAGGATGACAAGTATTTAGACGTTGCACCAAATTATCCATTAACTGTTTAGGTCGACTGAATATTAATGTGTCTTCCACATGCTCGTCATCTTCGTAACTGACTAACTAACTCTTGTCCAGTTCTTGACAAAACGTTTGTTAGGATGGCACCTAGTGGACCTTCCATGGGTACTCTATTTAACAGTATGTGATTTAATTTGACGGTAGAACTGCTATTCAGCATTTCACGAGTTGCATCCCATTGTAACCTTTCTAGCGTTGTAAAAGAGAATACGGTCTATGCACAGAAGCAATTCGCTGAAGCCGTCACGACCACAAAGTAGTCACGCAAGTTACGAAAAACGGTGTCAAACACGGCTAGTCTAACTGCGGTGCTCACTATCATAAGCAGCTCCCTGAATATGATCCATCCTCAGCACTGTTTTCTTCGTATACGTTTTAACTGAGATATTTTTGGAAGTACTGGAAACAAGGACCCGCATTTGTTAAACTAGTTGTTTTTAATTTGTGACAAGAGACATCGTTCAGAGATTAGAACAAATGGGGTTACAATTTGCGTTATTTATCTCTGGATCACCTTCATTGTGTCGCGTCTTAATGCTTGTCCACATATCCCAGACTGACTTTTAGGTAAACTTAATATACGTGTCTCGAATTCGTACGCTAGTACTGCTCAGCAGTGATTCACTCTTGTTTCAAAATCAGTTTCAAAGTCCCAGTTTGTAATTGTGTGCTTTCCGACGCCAAACCAGTCTACATGACACCAGAAGGCACGTGGCGCTAGTTCTATCGATTGACTACTCAAACTGTTCATTGGTCAGGGCAGACTACCACACGAAGCGACTAGCTTTCACGGCCATCTGTACCAAATTCACTCAATCGGGACATTCCCTCGTGAGTGTATGTACGGCGGAAATCTGATGAGGCCGTGCAACCACGTGGATTACGTTTACCGAGATCTACTGCACTTCAAATGGAGGTATCTCCCTACAATCAGGTTGAGCCACTAGACAAGAAGATTACTTCTGATGAGTGGTAGAGAATTTTGGTATATATATATATATATATATATATATATATATAATAACCAAAAACTGATCGCAACTGCTGCATTCCCATGAAATTTCCGGTCAGCCCCTCTCGAAAAGAAGCACTAGACTCGAGTTTCGCTCTCATTAGAGCTCGTCAGAATTGCATATCCTTGTCATTGCCGAGACGAGAACTCCGACCACGCTCTCATGAGGCAACCGTGCTGACCACTGCGCCAATGACCTCAGATTAGGCAAGAACATTCAATACTGGCGAGCCTCAACAAGAGCGAAACTCAAGTCTATTGCTTCCGTTAGAAAGTAGCCGATGAGAAAGTTTATGGGAATGCGAAAGCTGCGATCAGTTGTGGGTGATGTTCAATTTCTATGGGAACCAAAATCTCCTACTATTCATTAGTAATCCAGAAACCGTTCAACAGGTTAATGAATTCTGTGATTTCAATTTGGGGAGAGGTCCTAGCCTAACGGTCATCGATTGGAGTCAACGGGACAGTTGCTGCGTCTCCACTGGAGGCGATCGGGAAATCAGAGCACTATTCACAGGTGAATATGGCTGAGCGTTCTCGTTTGATGATTCAGCCGTGCGTAATGTGGAGTCAAATGTACTTTTACAAATACCACTCATAAGAAATGTGATCATCTCCGACTACTTTGCAAGCAGTAAGTAGTCAAAACTCTAATCTCGTTAAGACAAAAATAAGACAAACGTTGCCCTGTCCACAACTTTTCGGCTGCAATCAGTCGAAAAAGTGAACATACATCAGATATATGCAGACAAACAGTGTGCAGACAGGTATACAACTACACCAGGTATTAAATTACCAGGAGTAAGTCAATTTGATAGGTCATCTCAATCATTTTTATGCATTCAACGCCGGCTGGGAGTTCGTATGAACAATGCCTTGTTACAGACCAGTACCTCTGAGCTCCGATTGAGCAGCAGTATTTTAACGAGCTAAATGTGCAAGATGAGCTACCTGTCATCACGGGATATACAGTAATCAGTTTCATTTTGAACAACAGATTTACCAGTTCGAAATTGGCTCGCCGTTAAAACAGGTTCAATGCTTTCTTCAGTGAGCCATATTAAGCTTCGCGGAGTAGGTAGTTGTTGACCTGTGTTTTCACTATTGATCGAGTTGCCTGCAGGCTACCAGCGACACAAATGCGTATGGTTTTGTGAAACAGAATTCCGACCCAAATGTATCAAGGCAAAACTGGGGTTGTTAAAATTTGAACTTTCGACTAGCATTTTCTGCAACTCCATTTTTATGGTGATCTCTGTGCAACGGAAATTTCCACAATTATCCGAGAATGTCTGTAATGAAAATCAGTTTAAGTGTACAAAGAGTGTTGAGTTGGTCACAAGCAAGAGAAATATGTTGTTTTATCAAACCGAACGGGCGACACTTCCGTGCAATAGTATTAGACGACTTTTCTGAGTTACTCCCTTGCTTCCCTCCCGATCGACGAGTCAGGTATATTTCCAACCAACTACTTTCTCGATTAGACACAATAGGAAACGGCCGTACTTGTTTTAGAATTTTGTTTGCAGCTTTGCGTAAACGTGTGTGTGAGTTGTCATTTATGATTTCCACACTGATGACCCGTATCAGATGGAGGTCAGATTTGCCTAACTGAACGGCAGATTTCAGTTGGCTTTAACGGATAACTTAAACAGTCCGTGAAAGACAATTACAAATCATTTAGTAACAAAGCTAAAAGGATGCACATCATAATATTTGTTCTACTTTCAGCCTGTCTTGAACAAACAGACTGCGAGAAATGTCTGGCATTAACCAACCCTGAGCGGTTTGTCTGTGCCTGGTGTCAAGCGACTCAACAGTGCAGCGACGGGTACGATCCAAAGCGCCCCACGTGGGAGATGGCTGGATGCCAATCACAAGTAAGTAGCGTATGAATGTGTTTATGAGCCGAACATACAATGACGTTTCACCCAACCTAGTAGAGAGATTTTGTCAAACAGACGAACACGATACTCACAGGCTTAACATTGCATAAATTTCCATCTATGAGCCGTACCTATTGGTGTTATGGCTCAAGCCGCCATTGAGCATGGCAATAATACACAAAATGGGAGTGTGAAAACTAAAATACGGTTTTGTATAAAAATAGTGAAGCATCGAAAGTCCCGTTTTTAGGCTCGTGACCGTCCGAAGCATGCTAACGAATGAGTCTATTATCAAACGGTCTTATGTGTCACCATGAAGTTCCCAACATAATAGGTTGCATCACTCAACCCTGGTTAATGGAACCATCGAAACCTTCATACCCTACCGTGTTGCCACTGCCTGATCATCTTGGTGTTCTTACAACCCTAATGGAAAAATTGCGCAATGACAGGGACTGCGCACAGGTAGGTAACATGAACACTGGACTTGCTTGACCTACCTAAAACAACAAAAATAAAATCACAGCAAACCGAAAACAGATCATTTCACAAGCTGAGACTGTAACCTGTACAATTCGCCCTATCAATTAACGGTTTTAAATGATCTGTCCAATGACTGCAAAATATCTGTAAAAAACAAACCACTATTTGATAGATGCTGGCTTCCAAATTCTGCGAAACCGAGCGACTTTTCCTGGACTCAAATAAACGCCCCATTATCCATACGACAATCAGAAGGAAACGGAAATATTCACCGTGTGATCTTCCACGAAGACGTTGAGTAACACACAGCGATGAACCAACGATCCCAAATAATCAAAACAATATTAGATCACAATGCCACGGCACCGCTGAACAAATTATCAAAGTGAGTAAGTAGACAACCTCAACAGTTTTGATCGATAGATCGTTTTAGTGGAAACGATTACAATTTTGTGCCGAACAGGCTAACGAGTAACTATGATCACAGACTATGACAGTCATACTCAACAGAGTTCTTTTGAACAATCAACAGGTTCAAAAACAATGGGAACGAGCCGGGCTCCAAAAAGATGATGCACGCATCACTTGAGCGAGGTACAATAATTGGCGACTGGCTATTCACACAACTACTGTAACATACGAGCTGGTCGTTTTCACTCCGATTGTCCGTTACACTTGCGGACCGAATTTGCGCCACGTGGAGACATCCGGAAACAACTGTCTTCCGAAGGAGAGGTTCCAGCAATGGTCCTGCAAAAAGAAATAACACAAACAAGCATGAGTCAAAGGCCCAGTAAACCATACACATGACTTACACAAACGAAAATTAAAATGGCACTAACCCAAGGACAGCACGCTCTGTTACACAGTTCAAAATAATTCCGTCTGCCCTTGTTAGCCTCGACTGCGCCTAACACTGTCATATTGACGCAATAAAACAAAAACATCGGGGTCAGTGTTCAGTTAATGGTCAGAAACAGGAAAGGCAGCATATACACGGGTAAGCACTTGAGGGGAATAGGGTTTGGTCGGATTTTTACACGACCGAAGTTCAAAAGTCGGCACATTTAATGCAAGTAACAGGCGAAGATACAGCATCGACGTTGTTTATCCAAATTCCCAGCATCCCAACTGGACAGCAACTTACCAGAAAAACTAAACTCGCTGAGGTGCACGACTTGAAGAATTTCGAAACGAAACACTTCAAACGTTTAAGATCAAGGTTGCGCTGGCGCTTTGTAAACGATTACACGGGTGTTCAGTCGATTGCTTACCTGTTAAGGCACATCAATGGCGCGCACCCCTCGCTAGATGAGATGAACATCAGTATTGGTGCATACGAAGTAACAACTACAAGCAGCTGTGGTTGATGGTCTACGCGTACTTGTTCGGACATGGTAGATGTGAGAGTGAACAGCATCGAAGTGACCTCGGTCAGACCAGCTACTTTCATGAATTCCTTACACAGAAACTTAATCGTAACAACATCAAAAATATTGGTTTTAGAGATGAGCAGTTTAATCAGTTATGCTTCTCAATGCCAACATCCCTGTAATATTCGCCTTTCATTTCAGTTGTCTTTATCAATATCTTCACAGGATTTCGCTGTCAGTATGACCATGGACAGACTTCAGATTAAATTGAGCACGTAACATTTCTCGTTGGTTAGAGTACACGTTCAGCTGAACTGTACAAAAGCGTCGGTTGAAGGGATAAAATTCTGCCAACCTCTACCGACGTTAGAAGTAGGTGGCAAGTATAACAGCAAATGTTCAATCAACTGAACATTTGAACATGTGAGATCAGTTGCGCATTTTGCCAGGAACAAGTGTAATCCAATGAAAATTTCTTAGAAATGGACTAAGGGGTCTTGGATCAGTTCAACCTTTTTTACGAAAAAGAGTACCGCAGATCTTTCACACTTACTATCCCCCCATAAACGACTCATTTTGTGCAACTTCCCAAACGTAACATTGGATGTTTTCGTTATCTTATAATTCGCCACAAATGAGGTGGTCGTTGATATTCTAAAATTGGCCAGCAGGCAACGAAGGTAGCTTCCTATGTTGAACATAAGATGACGGACGTGATTTTGAAGGGGATGAATTAACCAAGGGTTTTTCACAATGAGTATGTACTCGGCGTTCGATACCGTATATATAACAACTGCCCACACGCATGCCTGGTTGGGGAACTGTGAGCGAACTCCATTCGTAAAATGTCATCCCGCCATTGCCTAAAGGATTCCTTTGAACTAGTGGAGATATTAGAACGCGTGTCGGTGAGTTCACAAACTATGTATTCCATTGATGTTGATTCCCTTTTCACGAACGTTCCCTTTCGAGAGACAGTTGATTTTTATGTGATTTTATTCCCAGCCAAAACTAGAGTATAGGTATTCCACTTGAATATCTTAAGGATCTCATTTTACTGTGTACAGAAAATGTCATGTTCAATTTTGAAGGGCTTTCTTATAAACGAGTAGACGGAGTGGCTATGGGTAATCCGTTGGACCCAACATTAGTCAACATCTTCTCGGGAATGATTGAACGGCAAGTCTCAGATAACATTGTCAAAACCTTATTGTACAAAAGATATGTGGATGATATTTTTGTTTTACCGATACTGACCATTTTGATTTTTTTTAAAAAGAATCTTGTCAACTCTATTTATCCGAACCTATCCTTGTCTCACAAAAGGAGATCAAACGACAGCTTAGGTTTCTTAGATGTACTCATCACCAGGCGTGAGGATGGAACATTACAGCGATCGGTCCATCGCAAAACAATATGGGGGAACAATATCTTAAGTCCTCCAGCTTTGTCCCGATAGCATACAAGAGGGATTGGGTCAAAACCCTATCTCACAGGGCCAGGTATATTTGCACCCCTGATAAGCTGCGGATGGAACAAGAAATGCTGAGAAAAACGTTGCTGGCAAACGGATATCCTGAAAAGTTCATAGACATTCACAGCATGATGAATAAATACAATGAGCCAGTACAAACAACTCAAGAGGGAGATGTATTCTCACTTTTGCAATTTAAAGGCGATCATCTGGCAAACGACATCAAGCACAAATTGCAATGTGCCCTATCCCGTACATATACAGCTGCCCAATTACGCTTGATTCAAACCACCAAAGGACCCGCGAACGCAACTTGTCTGACCATTCTGTCTCTCACGTTGTCTACCAGTTCAGTTGAAGTTGCGGTGACGTTTACATAGGCAGAACAGACCGACAGCTATCTCAGAGAGCGGCAGAACCCGTCCCGAACTGGTTAAAACAACTCATGACACAAAAATCTAAAACCGGTGAATCCGTTACTCGAGGCCGCTCATCATCGAATGCCAGACATCTCATGATAACAAGTCACTAGGTTGACCCAATTAGATCATTCAAAATAATGCTACGTCAACAAAACCAGAAGCTACTGGCCTTTAGCTAAGCCTTGTTGATCAGAACTCAGCAGCCGGCACTATGTGCACAAAAGTGGTTGAAGCAAACCGTAGGATTGCCGTGGTGATAATGACAATATGTGGTGTGAATTTATGCGTGTCCACACCCTGTCTATTTCTACTTGTGTGTCATATATAACTCACATGTTTTACTTTTGCGACGGATGAGAGTAAACGAAAGGTTAACATATGGCAACACGTCTCCCTTTGGGCTATGAGGAACTCCTATTGGTTAATGTTTTTTAAATGCTAGGTGCGACGAAGGCTAGCTAGGGCTTTGAACTGTATGTTTACTATTTCACTACGTGCAGTTTGGTTGAGTTTAATTCTCTTTTTTTAACAGAATATAACTGGCCATTGTACCACGGTGACCTACTCAACGCATTCCGCACAATCAGGAATAGCAAAAGATGACAGTTTAACAACGAGTTCAACCACAACTTACCCGAGAGTAAACACCACCACTGGGATGATCAGGGACCTCTTAGTTATAAAGTCAATCGAGTACACGAGTACCAAACTCACCAATATGTTCGGTCAGTCAACAACCGTCACAGGTTCAACTGGGCTCACAAACTACGCATCTCTCCACTGGCTGTGCATTGCATTAATCTGGATAAGCACGTTTGTAATGGGAACAATTTTCATCGTACTCACAATCGGAAGGATCAATAAAACCATCTATATTGCTTGCTGTGTTCAAAGCCGTTGTTCAATTGGAGATCAGACCCGGCCAGTGTTTTCACCCGCACAGGTGAGTTGACATAACCATAATTCATACATGGAGCTATCAACAACAGAGGTCGTTGCACCGTACGTGTAAGATTCCATGTGTGAATCATCACGATCAACTTGGCCCGCATAGTGCCTGCATTTTACAGTGGGTTTGTCCATTCAACTGCGGGTGATGTTCCCTCCTAAATACATAAACAAGCACCCAAGTTTCCAAAGCGTATGAGAACAGGTTAGTGATTGCGGTCCAGTTCTGTAACTGAGACTTTCGGCTTGACTTAACCTTCATCCCTGTTGACCACCTAGCTGACAGGTGCATTCGTATTGCTTAATCAGACTCATCAGAGCAGCCCTGAAGTGTATGACATGAGGCAGAGCAGCGCAGTCGAGTAGGTGCGTAAACTGCTCCAGCTCTAAACATAAAGGCCGTGGTGAGATCGACTTTCAACTCGCCAGTATTTGCAAGCATTGGAGGCTGACGAAACGGGAACTGTCCACTGTGTCTATTTGTTGAAACTTTGTTCGGTCCTCTAACATTGACAGCATCTGCAAGCCGCAAGAATCTTGAATTAGGATGACGCAACAAGATTCTGAATGCTGTCAATATTAGAGGAACGGGAATTGCTAGAAACCAGTGTCGCATGCTGAGCTATCGAACTGAGAAAACCAGAACAGCAGTAGTCTGAACGGCACTGAGCAATCTCAGTTTATTGAAAAAAACGGCATCATTCTGTAGAAGAAAAATAGTATTCACGACTCCTGACCTACACCGCTACCTTGACAAGGTGGTCGGGCTTGTATGCTGTTTCGATCCGGCGGGCTATGCTAACTAGGACTCCAGTCCTTCCAAACCGGACGGACCAAATGGGAACATTCAGACGAAAAGCAAACTCTGGATTGTATGTCGCACTGCTGACCGCCTAGGAGTGCTTAGGTAGTGAGGCACGATCTTATGGGCATACAGCAGAACTATTTTTATAGTTGCGGCACTGCTGTCTTCCGTATCAGGAGGAAGGAGGTTAGAAAAGGTACCCTCAAACAAACAGCACTCCGATCGCCCAACGGTTGACCGTGACCGCCGGCGCACTATCCAATACGGTCGAAAAACACCTGATATCACCCAAAAGCCCGATGTAGCTTCGAGTACATCCACTGCGTGCAACAGTGCTCAGAATCAGACATCACTGCTTTACTCACTGCGTCCTCGGGCTAGGCGAGCCCTTCACTGACAAATGAGTCAGACTTTTGAGTCGTTGGCTCCGGGTGGGGTCCCCCTAAAAAAACCCGTATCCTGTTGTCTCGCAGGTCAGACTTTTGAGTCAGAGAATCGGAGTGGGGTTACTCGAATCAACCCTTTTCCGCGGCATAAACGACCGGGAAGTATCAGAAGTTATCGCTCTCTCGACAGTGACATTACTAACCCAACACGACTTTCTCTTACTGTTTTACCTCCCCCCATTTCTTCTGCCTTCCATGAGCCTTCGGGCGATAATTGTTTTCTAAGGCCAGAGCAACCGGTAAAATTGGCGCCTTCAATGTCCGCACTCTCCGACAAGTCGGTCAACAAGCTGTTCCGGCTAGTACTCTGTGTGCTGCGCGTCGAGACGCGAGTCCACGGTATTCACTTGAGCTCACCTCTAGATAACTGTCGATTCTGTGTCAGGGTTTCTGGTGACGCCCAAGCTGGATGTCGTGGTCAAGCTGCAGTGGAATCGTACTGAGTTCCAGAGCAGAGCAATGTTTGCTCGATTGGATCCAGTGAACAGTGCTTGTGCGCTGTCAGACTCAATACATCGGTTAAAGTTCTGTCAACCCAACTCAGAATGCCGTTTATTCATGACAACGGCGTACGCTCAAAGACAGCTGTTCGGATGTTACCAAGGATGCGTTCTATGACGCCTTCGTTGAAACTCTGAAGCGAACTAAACGCTCAGGCATCATCATACTAGCGGGCCATTTGAATGCCCAGCTTGGTCGGCTTTCCACGGACGAGAAGCGGCTGGGAGGTATGTTTGGTGTCCGGGCACAACGCACTGACAATGGTGACAGACTGCTGCAGCTGTGTGCCTCCTCTGGTCTCTATATTTCGAGCACCGCATTCCAACACAGGAAGAAGCACTGTGTTACATGGAGACCTCCGTGCGTTTCTCAGCTGTGGACGCAGTTGGGTCATACAGCAGTCAGTTACAGGTGGCGCCACTCTGTTAAGGACTGTCGTGCGTTTTGTAGCAACCACCTAGACTCAGACCATGCTGTTGTGCGTGCCCGTTTTGTTTTGTCATTCACCCAGAGGACATACACTCGTGAATGAGAGGTAATTAACTAGCATTCGAGTGATGAGGGTGTAAAGAACACCCACCAGAAGGCGTTAGTAAACAAGTTGCCCAGTTTGAGTCACGTGAGTGATCCTAACGGACACTGGGAACAGGTCGCTGAAACTACGAAAACATGCTGTGAAGAGATATGTTCCGAAGGAGCTGTTCAGTTGCGACAGAACTGGATTTCCATCACGTCGATAAACCTCATGAACAAGTGTCGCTCGATCCCACCTTGTTCTGAATATGACACCCTGTTCAATTTTGTCATGGACGATATTGTGGAAGGTGCACTTGGGGAATCCAGTGAGCATGGTGTTGAGCTTCTTCCTGGTGTTAGGTTGACCAACATAGAGTATGCGGATGATATTGTCTCACTTAGCCCCTCTACCGAAGACATTCAGACCATGCTGAACAAGGTGAGTGACCGGGCTGGTTTGTATGGAATGCGCTTCGCACCTTCGAAGTGCAAAGTGTTGCTTCAAGACTGGAGCATTCCCATTACTAATTTCTTTATTTCAAGTAATCCGCTTGAGCCCGTAAACAGTTTCATATTCTTGGGTAGAACTATCTCGTCAGTTTGTAATATCACTGATGAGATATCAGCGAGGATGGCAAAGACACGAGTTGCCTTTGCCAACCTGCGTCACCTGTGGCGTCAGAAAGATGTTCGATTGTCGCTGAAAGAAAGAGTGTATAGTGCATATGTGCGTTCTGTTCTGCTCTATGGTTCGGGAACGTGGCCTAGTCACAGCGAAGGTGTCAACAGACTTGCTGTGTTTGACCATCGTTGTCTCCGCCAAATAGCCCATATCAAGTGGACTGATCGCGTGAGCAATGCGACCGTTCGCCGGCACATACTCCTAAACGATCGAGATGCGTGATGAACTGGTCAACTAATCACGTTGCACTATCTGCAACGGTTGGGTCAAGTACTCCGTATGCCAGCTGATCGTCTGCCGTACCGGGCATTACATACTGAGACCACCAACAGTTGGGTGAAACCACATGGTGGTCAAGCAACAACGTTGTCACGAAATATGAAGATCCTGACCGCTTCATTGAGCAAAGTGGGTAGGTGTCACCTGCCTGGATGGGGTCCTCGTGATCACTCAAACCGCTAGTTGGAGACGCTATCCAAGATGGCGGTGTATTGCAGTCAATGGCGTATCTGCATCCATACCATTTCTAGTTCTTCAGCTTAGAATTCTTTTTAAACATTAATTTTCAACCTTCTTAGTAGCGTCTAGGATATTCCACGTCACTGTTGAGGTGAGCGGCAGCCCGAGCCACAGTACCCTTTGGTCAGGCTCATGGCTGCTATGATGAGGATGATGAGTATTTACGACTGTTATTGGATGACGCGTTTTCGCGCTTTGATAGGCCAGTTCGTTGCGACTTTTCATTACCTTGCCTCGAGCAACCCAGTCGTTTAAATCTGGAACGCATTCAAACGTCTTGTAATCTTCACTTCTTATAAACAAATTCGGTGTACCAGTTGATCGTCGTTTTTGATTGTTTGGCGCCCATCGACCACAATTCCGTTTGCGGCAGCTTGTGCGCGAACACTGATTGGCTGAATCTTCCCCAGTCAAGACACAGTTCCAGTCCAGTCTCATTACAGCCAGGACCCGCGTTTTTGGTTAACAAACTTGCAAACGGCGACTGTCTTTCTGGCTTTACTAGACCGTTTTCAAGGTGACGATAAAAACTTCAATATACCTTAGCCTATCTTTACGTACTGGCAAACCCGTCTTTCCATACGGTCTTTTTGCCTTTTACCACCTTTGTTCCCCTCACTTACCAACACAGATTGCCGTGTTCCTCGTTTGAGCATTTTGTTTTTAACTGCGATTTTTACCACGTCTGACCAAGAAGATTCAACAGAGCAAACCATAACATCAGTGTAGATTCAGACTGTTTGTATTCAATCTGTAACTACTGCCCCTGGTTGGGTCAGTTACAAGCACTTCTTCAAGCTGTGTACTTCTGCAGCGTTTAGTCCATTCCAACTGAAATCTCTGACCTTACCAATAACAGGCCAGAAAATCGGCCACATAATACACCGTATGATGCTTCATTTAATCTGATATGGACAGTAGAACAACGGGATGTAAGCATTATTTCCTGAAACAGAAGTACGTGATCGCGAGCCAACTATTGCGGCATATGAAAAGATTCTTCAGAAGCGAAAAGATGGACGATATCTTTTTTATACGGATGAGGTTCGAAAATCTACACGCATCCGTGCTTATAGGATAGCTGGGGAGGCGACAGATAAAGTGCTGGACGCACAGGGTAATTTTCTGCTAACAGCTACTGTTTCCAACCCACACCGTGGTGACCAACGAATCGGGTGCAATTACTCTTCCGAAGGCAATCTTCTGAACCAAACGGGCTGTGGAAACATCCTTGAACGTCACCCAGACGTCTATCAACACTGGCAAAGAACGACCTAGATAATTCCTAGTACAACCACACGTTCAGATACAATGCAAAGAAATGCACTCAGCTCTGAGCATTTATCACTCTATCAATGATGCAGTGATCAGGCAGTAATGGCGACAAATGCACTTGTTGTTTTCTCTAAATTTCTTCGCCTATATTCCTGAGAAAACTATCGATTGCTACCTCCTTAACGACAGACGTGGAGATGAGTATAATTTCCTGTGCTCCGATTGATCGTCAACATCCTCAACCCACCACTTCCTCATAAATCGCAAACGAACCACTGACACAGACGTAGAACTGACGTTTACTCACACATCATCTCGATATGTGACAAGTTTTGTTGGATATATGTAGTAGCGGATGTTCAAATTGCGGCTCTGGACGCAGATTCTCTTTACCATCACAGTGTTGGTGTTGGCATTCAAAGACCTTTCGGAAGCGATACTACTCTGAGTACTGGGGGCAAACTGCCCATAACAAATTCCATTGGAATCCACAAAGCAACAAGCAGTCTTTTACGGCACTCCCAGTTCGTCCAAAAGTACCTACAACTTACAAGCCCGTTGTATCGCCAATTTTTACTGAAGTACGATGTAAAGCATACTGTTCTGCGAAACGGACAATCAATAACTTTTTGCCACGGACGTCTCCTCCTTGAAAATCCAAAAAATCTAAAAACCGAATTCGACAGTATGCTCCAGCTTGGAATTATTGATTCATCCAACAGTGTACGGTCGTCTCCTCTGTATATGGTCCCAAAGAAAATGCCGGATGGTTGAAGGGAGTGGGGTGAATTCAAAACGCTGGGCAATAGATCTGCTACTTTCAAGGTCTATGAAAACCTACAGTCTGAAGTAAAGAACGTACTCAGTAAAACTATGAAAATCAACCGGTGAACTGGTGGTTTCTGAGTTACATCAAGCGAATGACAGAAAATTCCGGAAAAGCATAATGCAAGACTAGAGCAGCAGTCTGTCCGGTTTGTTTCGTGCTTTATAAGGAATTAGAGGGTGGCATAACAAGAATCAGTGCTATGGAAGTTTCCAGTATCCAAAAAGTCTCACTTCCTGTTGTAAACCCTCGAAAGGATACGCTGGTTCGTCCTCGATATAATAATGTGCTTGGCGGAAATCGAGCTCTCTCTCTCTTGTAATAATTAACACAGAACATCTCGGTTCTGGTAATACACCGACTGTCCCCGTAATTTGCTCCCAAGACAAACCAAAAGACGCGTGCAAAAAATAGTTTTGTTCCGCTCCAAAAACGTGTGTGACAATGAGAAAATTACAAGGCTCATAGTGATCTAAAAACATTCTCGGGTCAGAAAAACGGAAGGACAGTAATCGGAAAAAATAGTTGAGGTCACTAATCCACCAATGAACATACCAGAATGAAGGTCGGATAGGTAAAAAAGTAGCCAAGGTCACATTTAGACCGTTCTGGACAGTTCTGCTGATACTGATTGGATTAATCGCTTTTCTCGAGGGCGGAAGCTGTATTGGACGGGAACAAATGAACTCTCTAACATCTTGCAAAATGTATTTCACCATGGCTTGATGTGCCTTTGTATCGAAAACTGGCCTAGAGAATTTGTAAGTTTTACACCGGAGGAAAATAGACTCAGCGGTTAAAACAGGACGACTTGTAAAATTTGCAAATTTTTAACAAATTACAAATATCATAGCGCGCATGCATACCGCTGCTAACGTTCCGTGAGATTGTAGTTGATTACACAGTGGAAAATTTTGCTCCTTCAAGACTATATGCACAGAGTTACAGGAAGCATCATATACCGCTAACCTTCACGTTGTTAGTTTCGGACGATCGTCTGAGAAAACTCAAAATCAGCGACCTTATTGACTTAACTCCAAAATCTGTCTTTTTATGTATCCCTAACACCAACCTCCATAAATTTTGGAAGTTATTTGTAAAGGCAAGATGAAACAACGGAAGCATGCCTACCGAGTTTGACAATGAACAGGTTTGTCATTTCGAGAACGTTCTAGTCATCCGTGATGAACAGTGACATCGTCTTTGTTCACTCGTACATCACAACACAAGGCGGATCCTTATGTTCACCTTTTACCGTTTTCACTGACTGTAGCTATCAGTCAGTTGTAGGTGAACCTTATGGATTTTATGCTTAAAGTTAAGACAATTTAAGAATCCACAAGAGTGGCAAATGGGCTCGCGTTTATAACCTTCATTTGATTGGGGGCAGTTGTTTTGGGCTTTTCTACAGCTTTGACGTGACAACATACAAGAAGCAACAATCAGTCTGGCAGGAAATTTTGAACTGACTTAACCGAGAGGTGAATTTCTTTAAACCTTGTATACCGCAGAAGATTAGAATTTCATATAACTGGAACCAAGTGCTATTCAACTATGTCTTTGAAACTAGGTTAGTGGGCTAGAGATACGGTTGAGTTGCAAAAGCGTACACGTAATTCGCTAGGGATTTCCTTGTTAGCATTTTTCTGGAGGTATAAGAAGCAACAAAAGATGAGTTTAGATGAATTAGTCATGCTTACAGAAGTCCAGCTGGAATGGTGTAGATGAAGCTTCTAAATATGATTGTCAGCAAGGTTAAGCGGTGCGTCGCCGAAATGTTGATCATTCAGGTGGAAGTAAAAGTACGGAATAATGCACACAAAAAGCTACTAGATATCAGTGCACCAGAATGAGCAAAAGAAGAATAACGGACACTTTCTAAGATATGAAGAACAAAGTAACTATTTATCACGCAGCGCTAGAGAATCCAAAACGTGAACGTTCATCTGTCATCCTATACTGCATCAGCCACACAGCATGCACCGGGTCGTCTTATTTGCAACGTCCATCAGAGTAAATATCTTACCGTTGACAACTCGTTCACTGTTCTTCATGCTTTACAGCTGTTACTCTCAAATTCCTACTTTTAATAATTCTGTTGAAACTTGAGGTTTCTGTATTTCAATGAACAAACAGTAAATCTCCCAGATTAATTACAAATAGTCTCACAGCTGTTTGTGTAGGTAGTCTCAGCAGTGCTGCTCCGATGATCCCCATTCTGCACGGCCTGCTTTCTGGTTCCTACAGTCCACTATTTAAGCCTAGCGTGTGGGTTAATGTAGAAGGCTTGAATTATCATTCTTTAAAATGCATTAGTACAGCGGATTTTCTGGTTCAGTCACTAAACCGATTGAAGTCCATCATCCGCTGGATTTTATAAAGTGGGTTCTGGAACAGTACTCAATGTAACCAACTTAATTCACGCCCACCTTTAGCATGTCCTTCTTTGCCGTGTGTTTTGCAAGCTCTGCTAGAACCAGTCCTGAAATCTAACCTCGTGATGTTCTCGTTGGTCCACCTTTCCTCCAACTGACTACGCTGATGCCTCTTTTAATGATGGCTTTTTTCTTGCACGTAGGTGCTTTCCCTAAGGTCGACGCGTTCTGATATATGTTCGGATGAGAATATGAGTACCTGGGTGACGCCGAGCGCGGGATTTGGGTTAGTTTTACTTCTAGATAATGGTCGTTCTGTTCATAACCGCGTGTTGTGATTGGTCATTTTTAGCTCTTCCTCCCTTAATTTGTGACACCTTGCCTTTTGCTGCTTAGTACAACTGACAATACATCATAGGTCACCACTTGATGAAGGTATGCAAGCTGAAATATAGCATAACTCGACAGTAAATAACTCAGACTCGCAATCACTGTCTTGAAAAACACGGTGTAGAGAAGAAGCTCGCCTTCAGTGTTTCATCATCAGGCTAAATGCATCACATTCGTACCGACATTTTACGAATGAGTCACTGATGCGGTAAACACTTTACCAGGTGGGCTGCCAAGGTTAGTCAGACTATTGTCAACCTTAATTCAAGATACCATTTAGACAATGAGTCTTAACAAGCTCACAGGATAGGCATTGGCCGAAGTATTACCAAACCCTGGTCAAAAGGTTTCCAAGCACAAACGGGTGGGTTGAGGCGAATTCTGACAGCTGTAGACAAAATCCTACGTCTACTGAGACTATATCCTCGGCTGAATAACCTTAACTTGGTTGATTGAACGAAATGCTTCTATCACATTATGATCGTGATCGGAATCCACCGGATGTGATAGTGTGGCATTGCTAATCGAGTTTGTGATTCCACTGTGCAGCCAGGCTGGATGATACCCACAAGCCAGTTCAGATAATCATCTAGTCGTACGGCCAACAGAACTGGTTCTACAGGAGCAAGTGAACGAAGATACAAAGAATGGGACTGCAAATATAGACACTTCATATTCAGGGCACTGGCACGAAAACGGATTGGAAATGAAAAGGACACGCAGTTTGATGACACAAGATGTTTCATTAATTACACCTTACTGTCTGGCTTCTCACGATCCTCATTTCTAGTGAGGTCCCATGACAGATGTGGCTAGTCACGGTAGCACTGTTCCGGTAAGTTCCACTCTTACCGTCCAACCTCCAGTCTCCCTCCTATCTTGCTCAAGACCATAATGTGGAGTAATGTAGGCGCCTTTAACGTTCGCACTTTGAAACGGATATGCCAACAGGCCGTCCCCGCCCGGACGTTTGACTCTTTGAATATTGATGTCTGCTGCACTTCAGAGGTTAAAATCCAGAGTAGTAGTCAAAGTGTCGAACCGACAGCACCCACACTTTCTACTTGGTACTGGTTGTACACTTCTGACGACTCCACGACTGTCATTCGCGGTCAGACAGTCCTCAGTACAACGACCGCAGCCGCATTGGTAGATTGGATAACCATTAGCGTTAGACTCTGTAACGCCCAGTTGGCATGTTCCGTTGAGGTCAGCTCTAGACGCCTGGTCCTCTGAGTTCCCTACATTGTGTCTGCTTATGATGCAACCGACTGCCGTGCTGTCGGTATCAAGAACGCCTTTTACCCCGAGCTGATCGCTCTTCTTAGATCGAAACATCGCTTTGATATAGTTGTCCCGGCCGGAAATATGAACGTCCAGGTCGGCCGTCTTGTTGAAGCCGTGTCTCGCTTAGATGGCAGGTTTGGGCTGGCATCTCGTCCCTGAGATAATTGTAGGTGAATTTTGCAACTAGCGCTGAGCACAAAGTTATTTTTGCCAGGACTTGTTTTAGACGTTGCAATTGTCAGCGTTCTACCTAACGCTCTCATTCTACGGATCAGACCTGGTCCCAAGCAGAACAAATAGCTGTTAGTTATATGTGGCGGAATTTCACTGAGGAATGTCTTCCATATTGTAGCGTATAAGCGGATTCAGGTAATTCGTTAGTACGTTACCGTTCTCTGTTCTCTTTCGTTTGTCAATGACCCCACCGTCCACAACTGTTGCTTCTCGTAAAAATTGGTCAGGCAGATCGACGTAATCGCTAAGTAATAAACCAGTCCAGAACTCAAGATTAGCAGTCGACACCGAAGATCCGGATAGCGTGTTGAACCACATTCCATGGGCCATATTGAAACGGATAGCGTAGCATTCGGCACATGACATATAGGAAAACAAACATTGGAACTCAGTGACGGCTAGAGTTTTCGGACGTCAGGGGAGTATCATCGAT
>LOND01001192.1:64681-74718 GCA_014220965.1 Paragonimus kellicotti | reverse complement strand
TCCAGACACTGAGTCCGCGAGCCCCGTGGTTCCCCACCAGCGAGACAAACCCAATACACAGTGACTAACACCTTGGTGAACGACTTCATTTCTCTATACCAGATCATCATCCGGTCATCTCCCACCTCACGCCAGCCGGCCGTGACACCGACATCGACATCGGCATCGGTATCGGCAAAGAGAACTCGGTGTGACAGACAATTAGTTGGCGTCCTTAGCACATAGCCTATTCATCTGAGTCTGTGCAAATGTAAGGATTGAACAAAGGAGTTCGTTTGACATTCACCAACAAATACTCGCGTCCCAATCGCCTCACTGCTTGCTCGTTGGTGCTGCCGGACGCAAGCGATTGAACACGGACATCGATGGTCAAATACATGAAGACGATTCCCTTCGCCTGGCCTGAGTGGCCACGTTCCGTAACCGTGAAGCAATACATCCCTCACTGTCGCCTCATACACACGAACATTAAGCAACAGATGGATGCCTCTCCGTCGACAGAGGTGCCTGCAGATTAGCGAACACCGCCCTAGCCTTAGAGATACGCACTTCTATTTCAGTCACCACACCTCCATCATTCCTGCTGTTGATGCAGCTTCCAAAGTACACAAATCACTCAACAACCTCCATAACTTCATTATCCAACAAAAAATCTACGTAATCAGAGCAGTCTGGCAAATACGTATTCGCGCTCAACAGGCTGTAGAAGCCGCATTGCGAAATGTTTGGTAAAATGGGAATAGCTTATGCTGCTTGAAACTTGTCAAGATCAATCAGTGTTCCCCGAGGTAGGAGATGCAGGCCGGCATCTTGTGAGTGCCGCAGATATTCCTCGATTGTTTCGTCTGTGATAAAATTAGGCGACAGTGATGATGGTGGACAGCCCCAACCTACGTCGCTCCCGGTGCTGAAAACTGTCATATTTACGCAACCCTAACCTGGCTGAAGTCATTGAGAAATAAGTGGCGACATTATGTTACACACTTGTTAGTAACACCCTTGTTTTGAACGAATCTAGAAATGTAGACCGATCGACTGAATCGAGTGGATATTTATGGTCGAGAAATACGGCAATTGTTTGCTTGTGGTACGTATGACGCTGGTCCAGAATTTGGCGCTGAGTGGAAAATTGATTGATACATTTTTGTGCAGAACGAATCCCTGCCTGTTCTTCCTTAATCTTTGCCTCCTGAGCTGCAATGAGCTGACAAAGCATAATATATTTCTAAATCTTAGTAAGGATTGCAGGTAGGATGATTTCCTTATTGTTTTCACGAGAGCTCTGGACGCCAGTTTTTAATATCGGAGCTATTATTGAGTGGCACCTCATGATTTATCAGCTGATCTGTCTGAAGTAGATAAAATTCGAAGCCTTAATTTTTTTTTTTTTGAACAATATTTAAATGATGGTGAGATCTACATTTATACAGTCTTTAAACAACCCAACCCAGAGCCATCGACTTTCGCCGAATTTTCCGTACTACTGCTCCAGCTTATTCAATGATCCAGATACGCAGATGATTAATTATCGCTTCTGTTGTAAAACAACGATGATGCCAACGGTTGACACATGGGTCTCCAGCGTGATAATGTTAGGCATGAAAACTGAAACTAACATCACCAGTTGAAGTAAAATCTTCATTAACCCTTGCGGTGGATATCATTTCAGTGCATTCTCAAGGATAAACCGTATAAAACGAAAATAGTCTTGAAAGCAGCATATGTTTGATGACAGCTCATTTTTTTTCATGAGACAATGGAAACCAGAGACTTTTAGCGATCAGTATTTGACCAATATCCTTTGTCGCATACGGTGAAACCAGGATAGTTCAGTTCTCCAAACGGAGATGAGCATTTTTAAGGCGTTATTCCAATATTTTTTCAATCTAAAAAACGTTTAAGAAGCATGAATAACCACTGCTCATTTGGCCGTTATCTGTTTCCATATACGATTACTTTGTCTTGGTCTGCTCCTACCCCGTCTGAATCGACAATTACGCCATCCTTTGCGGTCTGGTATAGTTCAGTTGGTGCGTTCTACTCAAACGATAAAAAGTTCGTCTAAATGATATTCACGATGTACTGATTGTAATGGACACCTTAAAATCGCAGACTCCACAGGAGGCTGTAACCATGCGTTCGTTGGGTAGGCTTTAGAGAACAAACTGCTTTCATGCATATCCCTTGTGAAATCCTGCATCCTCGATTATTGATGCGCATTGTTTGAGTTCCTGAAACTTTGTCTGTGTTTGTTTGTTAGAGATTGTCGGCGATTTATCATTTTCCATAATAATCACGACTACTAGGGTGACCCATATGGGCGGGTTATATTGCGCAATTATGTTGACTACCTTCAGTCTACCTTGAGGATTGTGCACGTACTGCCTCAATCCACGGTACTTCAGAAGAATTGAGTCCAGCCGCACTTCAAACCTTACGTCTTCTACATTAGTTGGTCCAGTGCCATGTAAACCCTAAGCAACTAATTTGCGTTGTTGAGTTTCACGTGCTCCACTTGAACTAGTCTTAGCTAATATTTAGTGAGATAGCCTAGTTAGGCTGCCTTAAAACTGTAAACACCCGAACGACTGGGCTTCTTCTTAGTACCAAGAACTGCATTGTGATCAATCCACTGTCATTACCAGTCACCAGTACGCAGTCTCATCACGACGGCCAGTACCTCCAGATATCTCGATCATCGTTGACCTCTGACAAACATTAGTAACTATCAGATATAGCGGTGGTTTTTAATTGGGAGAATCACTACTCCCTGTGTCCACGATGGATTCATACTCAGGTCTTGAATTGAATTACAGACATTCACAGTTCCGTTGCAGTACATAAACAGATGTAGACGAATCTACAGCAACTGCCTGTTTTGCCCCACACGGGTGCTATTTCTAGCCTATCTGTACTCTTTTCATGTGACCGGATGTGCCACATGAATGGCCAGAATCGTGTCTTGCTAGATGTGAAAGTAAGCAAAACATCAAGCGAGAAGTGCGTTGACTTCAGTTTTCTACAAAATCTGTGAATATTTACAATCATCCAGTGAGGTTCACAGAGGTATCCACTTAGGCTGATCATACGTTCACTAACGAACAACTTGCTATGTCTCACTGTTCAAAATACCGACCGCTGCAGCGCCTACAAAATCACTCATCCCTTTTTGGGGGGACAAGGCGCCTGGTCCAATCACGACGAACCTTGTCGATATATTTAAGCGTTTACTAGGAGGATGTACGTACACTTAAGGATATTATGAAATCCGACGGAACACACCTTATCCTGTCCCTTTCTTCCTGGTTACTGGTGGCAGTCCAGGTAGAAGAATATAGTGAAGAATTGTTTTATTCCCATTTGTTCGTGTACGTAATCCGGTATTTGTCTTGATGTTGATGGCTTCGACATGATTACGCTATCAACCGTCGAATAACAAAGTCAGCTGTGTTCGATTTTCAGTCAAGATTTCATCAGACATTGTGAAACGGTGAACAGATTTGTATCTTCCATCATGTCACACAGTCAGTAGTAGTCACGCCATGTACACACATAGCGAAAGAAATTTACACAACTTAATACTTACTCAGAATATTTGTCCGTGTCGATTTCTAGCTGCTGGCATCCACAAACAGAGACAAAACATCACATGTTTCTGTGTTTTGCGTGAATCGAAATGATAACTGTTCTACGTGTCAACGGCTTAAAATAACTGATTAGGTCACGGACTCACATTACGCCCACTCACGTACCGTTTGATGCACACACACGCTTAAACCACCTTTACAATAGAGGTGGTAAAAATAGATTATAGCTCTCAGAATTGCAAGTTGAAAACGGCTGTTTTCGTTGGTTATGGTTACATAATGCTTTATTTGTAAAAAAAATTACACAGGTTATTAGGAGATATGAAACAGTGAGTTCGCTTGATCCAATTCGAAAACGAGACAAAACGAGACAATTGTTACGATAGCTGTATATTTCGTTTTTTTCACACCGGCCGCACGCATGAAACAATTGATCATATATATAAGCGGCATGGCAACAAGAACAGCAAGTAAATATGACGTACACTAACAAAACCGGAATTACGGCTACGGCAACGATACCGACTGCGTAGTGCCTTTTTCACGCGGTGGAGCGGTGGCTTCTACTTGATTAGCACAGCTTCGTGGGTCACGCGATTGACTGGGGTGGTTGACATTAGGTGTGCGTGATCATCATCACCTAACCTCATCTGCCAAAGATGATGTAATAGTCGACGAAGTCGGTTGAGGTCAGTTGTCTCTGCTACTGAGGGGGCGATCCATGATGCGAGCAGGTTGGTCGCCATGACCGGTATGTGGATGGTGTAAACCAGTGGAACGGAAAATTTTTAACACACGGATCAACACGTCAAATCTGGCCCCAACTTCAAAAAGCACAATCAAACCATAAATGCAAAAAATTAAGCGTTGCATCTAAAACGAGGGCGTTAATTCCATTCCAGCTCTTTACATTGGCTTGCTGAGATACCCTTGCTGAGGTCTGATTCGTGATGATTCGCCTCCTAAGTGCTTCCTATCCGCCATCTTAATGGTTCTTCGGGATGTACTCTTAGGGCTAAGCCTCGATAAAGTATGGACTTCAACAAGATAATCAAGTTTTTAATAAGTTTCCCCGACTCGAGAGGTCTGTGTTCATTGTCCAACAAAGTAATGTGTGAATAGGCTTGAGTAAACACAAACGGTCCCGACTCACAATCTCCCATCTAGAGCCTGTGCTTAGCTTCATAGACACACAGTTACGCATCATCATCATCATCATCATCATCATCATCATCATCATCATCATCATCATCATCATCATAACAGCCATGAGCCTGACCAAAAGGTACTGTGGCTCGGGCTGCCGCTCACCTCAACAGTGACGTGGAATATCCTAGAAGAAAACGTTACTAAAGGTTGAAAATTAATAGAAGTCTAAGCAAAAGAACTAGAAATGGTATGGATGCAGGTACGCCATTGACTGCGACACGCCGCCATCTCGGATAGCGTCTCCAACCAGCGGTTTGAGTGATCACGAGGACCCCATCCAGGCAGGCGACACCTACCCACTTTACTCAGTGGAGCAGTCAGGGTCTTCATATTTCGTGACCACGTTGTTGCTTGACCACCATGTGGTTTCACCCAACTGTTGGTGGTCTCAGTATATAATGCCCGGTACGGTAAACGCTCAGCTGGCATGCGGAGTACGTGACCTAACCATCGCAGGCTGTGCAACGTGAGTAGTTGACCGATCGATCGCGCATCCGAGCGTTCCGGAATACGCGCCGGCGAACTGCCGCATTGCTCACGCGATCAGTCCACTTAATGTGGGCAATTTGGCGGAGACAACGATGGTCAAATACAGCAAGCTTGTTGATATCTTCCTTGCGAACAGGCCACGTCTCCGAACCATAGAGCAAAACAGAACGCACACAAGCATTATATACTCTTCCTTTCAGCGACAATCGAACGTCTTTCCGACGCCACAGATGACGCAGGTTGGCAAAGGCAACTCGTGCCTTTGCTATCCTCGTTGATATCTCATCAGCAATATTACAAGCTGACGAGATAATGCTACCCAAGTAGGTGAAACTGTCCACAGTCTCGAGCGGATTACCTGCAATAAGAAAGTAGGAGTGGGAATGTCCCAGTCTTGAAAAACACTTTGCACTTTGAAGGTGCGAAGCGCATTCCATACAAACCAGCCCGGTCATTCACCTTGTTCAGCATGGTCTGCATGTCTTCGGCAGAGGGGCTAAGTAAGACAATGTCGTCCGCATACTCCAGATCGGTCAACCGAGCGCCAGGAAGAAGCTCAACACCAAGTTCACTGGACTCCTAAGCGCACCCTCCAGAATGTCGTCCATGACAAAATTGAACAGGAAGGGGAAATCGGACACCCTTGACGAACACCACTAGAAGTGATGAACCCGAGACAGCTGTCCATAAACCCTCACCCTGCTTGCAGAGTGAGCATACAGTGATCTCAACAGATTCACGTATTACTCCCTTGCGAAGAAGACAGTTCCAGAGAACGTTACGAGCAACTGAATCGAAAGCAGCCTTCAGGTCCAAAAAGACCAAGACCGTCGGCTGCCTATAAGAGTGCCGATGTTCCAAGATCCGTCGCAAGGAAAATGTGGTCAACGCACCCTCGACCGGATCGGAATCCTGCCTGTTCTTCACGTATCTGGCTTTCTCTGGGTTTAGTGAGCCGACGTAAAATGAGGCCAGTGAGTAACTTGGAAGCAACGCAACAAGTACACAAACTGTGCTCTGTGCGTTGCACATAATTTCCGCAGATCCCTTTTGAAAAACGGAAATTCACTGTGTCTTCCAAGCACAATCGCGAGGGTATCTCTTCAATCTCCGCCAAATCGTCTGCGAGGAGTTTTTCAATCAGTTCTGATATAACCAACTCTACTAACGCCATCCTTGAAGACAGAAGGACAGGGGAGGTCTGGACCAGGAGAATCATTGCGCTTCAAGTAACTTGAGCTCTAGGACCACTTCTGCTTCCGACGGAGGGCCGTCTGGAATGCAATAACTGACCATTCGGGTCCCGTCATCCACATGGTCTGGTTGAGGCCAGCTGAACTGTTCTTCGAAATGTTCAGCCCACCTGTCAAGTCGACGCGAGATTGATTGGTGATAAGTGAACCATCTTTTCACATATAGAGTACCTCACTTACACCCACTCGATGACCAGCACAACCACGGATCAGGAAAAAAAACCTTTTGCAATTCCCAGATGAAAAGGCCCTTTCCATCTCTTTCGACTGTTCGACCAAGTAGTGCTCACGGTCTTTGCGCAAGCTTTTAGTCAGCTTGCGTTTAAGTTCTCGACGGTCGTCATCATATTCAGAACCAGGTGGGATCGAGCGACGCTTGTTCATGAGGTTTATCGACGCGATGGAAATCCAGTTCTGTCGCAACCGAACAGCTCCTTCGGAACATACCTCTTCACAGCATGTTTTCATAGCTGCGGTGATTTGTTCCCAGTGTTCGTTAGGATCTTTCACCTGACTCGAACTGGGCAACTTGTTCACCAACGCCTTCTGGTAAGCGTTCTTTACACCCTCATCGCTCGAATGCCAGTTAATTACCTTGCATTTACGAGCGCGTGTCCTCTGGGCAAATGACAAAACAAAACGGGCACGCACAACAGCATGGTCCGAGTCCAGGTGGTTGCTCCAAAAGGACGACAGTCCTTAACAGAGTGGCGCCACCTGTAACTGACTGCTATATGATCCAACTGTGTCCACGGCTGAGAAGCACACGGAGGTCTCCATGTAACACAGTGCTTCTTCCTGTGTTGGAATGCCGTGCTCGAAATATAGAGACCATAGGAGGCACACAGCTGCAGCAGTCTGTCACCATTGTCAGTGCGTTGTGCCCGGACACCAAACATACCTCCCAGCCGCTTCTCGTCCGGGGAAAGCCGACCAAGCTGGGCATTCAAATCGCCCGCTAGTATGATGATGTCTGAGTGTTTAGTTTGCTTCAGAAGGTCAACGAGGGCGTCATAGAACGCATCCTTGGTAACATCCGAACAGCTGTCTGTTGGAGCGTACGCCGATATAATGAATACACAACGTCTTTCTGATTTGCGTCGACAGACTTTTACCGATGTATTGAGTCTGACAGCGCACAAGCGACTGTTCACTGGGATCCAATCGAGCAAACATTGCTCTGCTCTGGAACTCAGTGCGATTCCCACTCCAGCTTGACCGCGAGATTCAGCTTCGGCGTCACCAGAAACCCTGAGAGAGAAGCGCTTGAATCGACAGTTATCTAGAGGTGAGCTCAAATGGATAACGGTGCTAGAATCGTAGACTCGCGTCTCCGACACGCAGCACACATCAAGCTCCAGACTTGAGAGAGTACTAGCCAGAGCAGCTTGCTGACCGACTTGTCGGAGAGTGCGGACATTGAAGGCGCCAATGTTTACCGGTTGTCTTGGCCTTAGAAAACAATTATCGCCCGAAGGCACATGGAAGGCGGAAGAAATGGGGGTAAAACAGTAGGAGAAAGTCGTATTGGGTTAATAATGTCACTGTCGGGAGAGCGATAACTTCTGATACTTCCCGGTCGTTTATGCCGCGGAAGGGGTTGACTTGAGGGACCCCACCCCGAGTCTCTGACTCAAAAGTCTGACCTGCGAGACAACAGGATACAGGGTTTTCTTGGGGACCCTACCCGGAGCCAATGACTCAAAAGTCTGACTCACTTGGCAGTGAGGGGCTTGCCTAGCCCGAGGGCGCAGTGAATAAGACATTGATGTCTGATTCTGAGCACTGCTGCGCGCAGTGGATGTACTCAAAGCTACATCGGGCTTTTGGGTGATAGATGTTTTTCGACCGTATTGGATAATACGCCGGCGGTCACGGTCAACCGTTGGGCGATCGGAGTGCTCTTTGTTTGAGGGTACCTTTTCTAACCCCTTCTTCCTGATACGGAAGACAGCAGTGCCGCAACTATAAAAATAGTTCTGCTGTATGCCCATAGGATCGTGCCTCACTACCTAAGCACTCCTACGCGGTCAGTAGTGCGACATACAATCCTATGAGTGTAACTGCTTTTCGTCTGGCTGCTCCCCTTTGGCCTGTCTGACAGGGTTGAACCTGGAAGGACCGGAGTCCTAGTCAGCATAGCCCGCCGGATCAAAACAGCACACAAGCCCGACCACCTCGTCAAGGTAGCAGTATAGGTCGGGAGTTATGTTACAAACATCTAGTCAGCAACGAGTACTGTAACTTTTGAGGTAAAATTATATCAGATGAAACAGTCAATGAACGAGTGATTACAATGGTCTCATTAAACACACACTCACATGAAAGTGTGGAAAGACGTCACTTCCAGTCGTGGGAACATTTTCTGGCAAACTGCCTTTCAATGTGCCCCAGATTAAGGATAAGAAAGCATGGGGAATCAAGTGGGATCTCGCTATGACGAACACAGGTACAACGAAATGGGTTCTGTAATGAGGGAACTTTCTGGCTGTGAAGTGTCTCTTTGATGCAGAATGGCATTTTATGTCCATTGGACTGAATGCCTCGGGTTAACCCCTCGGTATAATGAACAGGTTAACAATCTTGACATACATGTGTTCGATGTAACGAACTGTGTGAGCTGAGCCACGGCTCGACCAAGTTCACGCTACCAACAAGTTTATAAACTGATAACGACAAATCATCCATTTTCACAGCAATGAATCCTGGTAGGTATATCGAGCTGAGTTCATCCCATGTATCGTCCGCTCACCGCGTTTAGTCTCACAGAGTGTGCCATGTGGCGGAGTTGTTATAAATGCCGGAAAAATTTGCTGAAACTACCACGAAAAACAACATACCGATAGAATGCGAATCGTGTACCTTGAAAACAGTAGTCAATTCGCCTCCTAACTACAGCATCTCTCATCGATTATTCTCAAATCAATGCACAATAGAGACGTAAAAGCCGATTTATTTCTACCGAAAATATGAGTTGGGTGCGTGTGTAGAAGACTGGTGTCCAAACTGTCTTCAACAGTCAGGTGGTTGAAGTAGAGGTGTCAAAAACAGAGGCAACATTGCCAAATTACTGGTGTGCTCGGCGGAGTGAAAGTCATATAAGTTTTAAAATATTAATTTACCACGGAAATATTCGAAGAGTGTCTATCTGCCCCAATAGACCGTAAATGATTTTCTAAGGAGTTTCTTGAGAGGACAAGAGTTTCCCTGATACCAGCACCTTTGAGTGTGTTGGTTTCAGTCATAGGATTGTTTCCGGGGGAAAACGTGAAAGAGTTTGTTGGGTACCTTGCTTTCGAGGGTCAACCACCTCGGATTCAGGTAGTACCTGTGTTCAGTGTTCCTGTAGTGCATTACTAATTCCGTTGGAGGAGTGGCTTTGAGAGATCGCTGGTCCCTATCCAGATTGAAAGTGTCTGGTATGATACACATGCAACTAGTTGATCCTTTGTAGTCGCACAGAGCACCTCTACACTGTACACGTATTTGCATCGGGTTT
>LOND01001192.1:45881-62391 GCA_014220965.1 Paragonimus kellicotti | reverse complement strand
TATTTGCATCGGGTTTCACCTTGAAAAGGACTGATTCTCGTCGTCGAATAAGTATTCCTGTGTTTCCGATTTTCCTGATTACTATATATGGGTATATAACAGGTTCACCAATTATGAAGCATCGTCCAGGAGTACCGTGCCTTTGATTGCCTCGTTCTTTTATTCTGCTGTTGTGTTCCCTCTTCCTGCTTATCCTTCATGCGATTTTTGGTAAATATCGGTAATTCATTCGACCGCTATTTCTAATTCCCCCGCACACTTGTTTAATCAATTTCGAAAGCAGTAGAAATTCTATATTTGGATGGAATCTTCCTGCAGTAAGTCTTTTAGCACCAACAGCAAATGATGTGACCAAGGAATATTAACTCACTGCTTCCAGTTTGTTAAGTTTTAGTCCACACATGAACTTCGCTACCATCGACTTCCATTGTGGAAATGCTCAGTTCACACTTGACATCTGGTCGTGATCCATCAGTCGGTTTCTCATGCACTGTCAAACTGTTAATCACTGGTGTTTATCGGTCAGCTTGCCGAATTTGATGAAACGAAAGTCACACCTGAAGGCGAATGAGAAACGCTGATCAGCTTGGTGGTCGGTATTCAGTAGGAATCGGCTAGGCGTTGGTTACAGAGACGCCTATAACAACATCAAATAGCTGTATACACCCTGAAAGAATGATTACTCATCATGTGTACGTTTGCAAACGCGCGACGGGTCTGAGCGAGAGCAATGTAACTTATATCAAATGTTTTCATCGGATCCATTTGGGCCAAACGTTTTAAGCTAACCTGCTCAGCTTCACCCAAGAATGCATATAACCACATGCAAACACAGTTAGCTTAATATGATTAGAACAAACTACGTGGGATATTAAAACTCTTGCACATACAAGCCTATGGGTGTGGAATTGGATGCACTGCCCGCCAGAAGCAGTGACGATCAGTAACTAAATCACACGAAGCGTAACTAGTAAATTTAGTTCAGTTTTCTAGTTGACTAAGCAATTACTTCTTTTTTCGTGAAAACACTGGTCACGTATCGTTCTTGTTACTTCACTAGTTGGCCCGGTCTTCAACAGTTTTTTTTTACTCAAGATAACTGTTGATACTGGAAACGAACAGGTCGAGTAGACATTTTAGATGTAACGCGCATTGGTGTGAATGGCGAATTCAATCATATTGTCACTAAGGTCATACTACCGGGTTCCCGAAATCAGTTGCCACACAGATAAAGAATTGTTGTGACATCAGAATAAGACTGATTTCGTCTCAAGTCACATATTTCTCTGTGTTAGAAGGAAAGCAAGTGAGGCAAAGGAAAATTATGTGCATCGTAAAAAACGACCTTAGTGTACAAGTGCACCATTGAAAACATAGTGCCAAGTGGTTTCTAGGTTATCGCGAGATTAAATGAACTCTTCCGGATGTATTCATGCCAAATCATTTATCTGAATTATGTCATAGTAAGTTATGTCCAGGGAACCGATGCGATGGTTCCCAAACTTCCCCCTCGCAATTAACTTGCCTTATTTACATAGTGAAATCAGAATAGTGGCAACTTAAATCATAATTTAGTATAGTTCAACATAAAGCCTACATATAAGTTTGATCAGGAGCTTATGACAGTGTTATCAGTTTATCAACCTCAAGTGCGAAACCATTCCGTAACAGTATGTGATACCCATGTTCAGAAATGTTTCGTTGTGTCCTATACACATCTCATCATCATCATCATCATCATCATCATCATCATCATCATCATCATCATCATCATCATCATCATCATCATCATCATCATCATCATCATCATCATCATCATCATCATCATCATCATCATCATCATCATCATCATCATCATCATCATCATCATCATCATCATCATCATCATCACATCATCATCATCATCATCATCATCATCATCATCATCATCATCATCATCATCATCATCATCATCATCATCATCATCATCATCATCATCATCATCATCATCATCATCATCATCATCATCATCATCATCATCATCATCATCATCATAGACAGCAATACATCAGTGGTTCACACTGATGCTTAACTGCCACACAACGAACCAACTAACCTACACTAACCTAGATAACCAAGTGACCTAACTAACCAGCTAGACCTAACTACTAAACATGGCTGCGTCTATATTCAAGCATACAACATCAAGGCGCCTAAGAGACATCATTGTGCATTTCAGAGATAAGTGATCCAGAGAACTGCGGTTTGAAGGTTTCCAATTCGAATCTCAGCTTTGTTGTCTCCACGTACTCGGTCCAAACGAAGATGATTCGGGTGACCGGGAAGTGCAAGTTTGAGAGGGAACAAGGCAAGGCATTCGCATTGCACTTCTTTTGGGAATCAAGTAGGTTGAACCACTAACAAATGAATCATTAGTAGGTGGTTGAAACTTGCTTAGACTTGGACCAATCTACTGCTGAGGGTGACAGTGGATTTTATCAGTTTTCATGCCCACTCTGACAGAAATTTTCTCTCGTAAATGGAATGATATAACACACCTTCATACCTTCTTGCTTAATATTGCCCGTAATTCGCAGATTTAAACAGTATGTCGTTTTTTGAGGCTTCTGCTGATACGATTGACTTTAAAGGTCTTTTCTTAGTAATAAAAGTTGCTTATTTGAACTGTGTTTGAATTTCAAGAGCACTCCGATTCGACGTCCGAAATATCGTGTGTTGCGTCAAGTAAAAAAGATTACCATACAAATCTGGTTTCATTATGATGGAAGTTCAACGTTGGAAAATACTGTAAAGGGAAGGATTGTGAGTATAATGTGCGTGTGTGTCCTCATGTGTGACCCTAATGAGTACATAGGGGCTTGGGTGAACGTGGGCATTTTCAAATGGCAATGAAATCACTTCGGAAAACGAGACAGATTACTTGAGCACTCCGAACAGTTAGTTCAAAATAACCTAGTGAATCAGCAGCTTTAATCGTCAGGTCGAGCGTCGGTGAGCTGTATGCATTCATCATCATCATTTTTAGAATTGAGCCGTATCTGTGGTTAGCATGGCTCAAGCGTGACTACTCTAGACCGCCAATCGCAGAGAATCTACTTATGGATCGTCTTTCATTGTCTTCGCTACGTGAACGGAGTGACACTGTGATCCTCATCGGCGATGCCGTGATTGTTACGCACAAACGTGTGCACTAGCATTAGCGTGTAATGACTTGCGCAGAACGTGGCGCCTCCGTACTGTAGATGTTAGCATGTTGTCAAATCAGACTACGTCAAAACCCAGTATATACGTGTGTAGTGCATCTCACCTACCGACAGGTAGTGACACGGTCGTGCGCACACACACACACGACATGTGAGGCTCAGAGAGAATGGACTTTCAGCATTCACTGGATCGCGCGATTCGGAGGCAACATCTGCGACATGTGTAGAGAATTTCAACAACGCATGTAACATGCGCGTGCAAAAGTATATCGATCATCTATGCTGCTCAGTTCCTTCCATAAGGACAGGATCACGTAAGTTCTACATGCAGCTAACGCAGAAGTGTGGGGGAATATCGACACCATCAATTCTCGAAAATGAGTTGGGGAGCTGTATGATTAAGTTTTTATCTTGTTGGTTGTTGATCCTACAAAAATAGTGATTGTGAGTTTGCAGATAAAAGTGTGCTGCTGCAAAAAATTAAGGAGGGATTCACAAAAGTATGACAGCAATGAGACTATACAAGTGATACAATTAAGACTAGGCGGAATTGCCCCCAACTGAAATATCGACAGAAAGAACGTAATATACGAGCTGATCGAAGTCATCGGTGGGTAATTCGAAGCAGCACATGTTAAAACGGCATTGTTTATTACGGTTAGATTACTGATACTGGATACAGCTAACTCTGTGATTGGAGAACACTGCTCAGTAGCAATGCGCTGTACAAACACTTCTTTTGACAGATCGACTGGTTTATTGCGTCAGTGACCACGATTGGCTACAGAGGACGGCCGGAGACCGTTGACATCCATCAGAGGGGCCATTATGGCCGTGTTGGTGATGGCAAAGATTCCACTCAAACGGACGAGCATCGGGATGGTCTATTTCGAGTGCAGAAAACAAGATTACTCGCAAATGTATATAGGGGGTGCTTGTAGTCTGTAACTAACAACCCGTTTCTCTTGAAAAGGATCATAAAACGTGGACGTTTATTTCACAAATTTGCAAAATAGAAGGATTCTGACCTCATAAAGTGGTGTGCAACAGATTACCTCCGGAAAATACTACAACCAGGCCTCATAAACTCTATGGCATCACATACTCAGACTATGGACTCTGTTGTTCAGACACTCTATCCGGAGCCTCTGTTGAATATCATACTTTTATATACACTTTGAGATAGGACGTATGTATGAAGATGGCTGGAAAGTTTTGATGTCCAACAACTACATACAAACTTAGGTGTTGCTTCTTGTCAGTGGTCAGAAGTCAAATAATTAATCACTGCTTAATTTACGGGACGCATGCAAGCAGCGAGTTATATTCTTTTCCACTGTCACATTTGGTGCAGTTGACCCCATTTCCAGGATAGTCCAATTCGACATCTGCGGCACATCAAAGAAGAGACAAACCGGTCGTTATGTGAGATGTGTGGAACAAGCGAGTGAGTCAGTTGCCATTTTTGTGTAATCCCAGTTCCGAGATCATCGGTGATGAGCACTTGATCCTGTTTATGACAAGCTGTCATTTTCTACAGCAAGCGTCTAACAAACAAAGTAAGTTTGAAATCAAACTCTTGATAGCACATGATTCATGCAAGTTTATCGTAAGAAGGCAACTGATGACGCTTCCGAACAAAACAGTAAAATGTGATTCATGCTGAATTTGACAGACGGGCTTATGTGATAACTTTTTCATCTTAAACAACATGGGCCAGAAGCTGTTAAACTGCATTCTCGCAATGCAGAGTACGGTGAAGAAATGTAGAGAGCAGGTTGTCAGATTGATGTTGAAGATAAAAGAGCAGAACATTATGATATTTCAGTTTCACTCTGAAACAATGTCACATTGTCGTTTGATTTCTCGAAAGAACTAAGAAGGCAATCTTGCTGGGTATTTCACACGAGGGTGTAGGTATTAGTAAAAGAAGAAGAAGAGGGAAAGTACGCATCATTACGCTGCATTGCAGCAAGTATTAGGCAACAGTTGAGAGTTTAGACCAGACCACTGTAACAGTGGTACAAACGTATGACAATTTGCTCATCTTAATTGTTCTATAAAGTGCATGAATTTCTGGCATACAAGGTCCAGTGCTCCGGAATGAAATATATATACAAAATGAAAAGCTGGCAAATGACACAGTAGGAGACTGCTCCATGAGAAGCGGCTAAGTGTTGTTCTTGCTTTCACATTAATCAAAGCACAAGCTTTTACAGACTATGATCTGTTGAAATTTTGACTCTGATTTACACTTACGCCAGTGTCTTCACCTCAAGAAGTGAGTCGACAAAGTACTTGTAAAAGGTGACAGGAATACGCATAAAAGCGATCGTAAAACTCAAGCAAATCATTAAAAATTGTTTGTATGTTTTCAATTCACATGCTCTCACTATCGTACGTTAGCCTTCCTTGTAAAACTGTGCATAAACAAAAAGCTTATTGATGTATATTAATGGTTTAGTCGCGGAACACTATTTTTAACCGTTTTTGCTGTCACTCTACATTCCGGATCATTCATGAATCAAAGAAGAAACAGTGCAACCGTACTGGAATTGTACGCAAACAACTAATTCTTGGACAAATCGCTGGTTGTTAAGTAATATCTCTCATGTATTCATCAATTTCCGTGGAATGGTTAAGATAGGTGAAGCAACGAAACATACCGTAGGCCGTCGTCCTTGAGAACGTAAAAGCTATTGTGGTCATTGTGTTCCAAAAACTTCAGATTAGTTGAAGGAAATAGTTTTAAACAGGAAGAAGAGATGGGACTTACTAAGTGATTAATGCACTAGAGGATAATGATAGGATGGTCCGAGGAATATAGATACTTCTCAATGAGTCGCTCGTTGGGTAAATGTTGCTGTTACTTACAGCGTGAATTTACTCCACTGTACCACGACTTCCCACTGAAGAACATTATGGTGATAAACAGGTTGATGGCTCATAAGTGCAAGATATTTCGTGACTTGAGTTAACCCACCACGAACTTAAATGTATCGGTTGCCGACCAAATAAATTTAAGGATCGTACAAATTCACCACTTGACGATATACATAAGTAGACAGAGTGATCAGTAGTTATTGCTATCACTAATATAAATTAAGCCTACTGTGCACATCGCATGGCTACTTCACTCTCCTACCTGCTATCCTGCTGATTAGTGAACAAGAAATCAGGATATCAATAACCCGGTTTTCTGTCGGCAAAACAGATTTACTGTGCGGGTCACCAAACCACCGTCACTTCGGCCTTAATTTGAGCTGATTGCCACGTGACACTCAAAGCGACACCCTCTTCAATGTCAACTCACTTGCTAGGTGACTTCATGTCACCATCCGTTATTCCAAAAGTTTGTTCACCATCAACACCCGAACGCAGAAATCAGTCAGTGATTTCATAATGTAAACGCTCAGTTAGGATGCCTGAAATTTTGACTACGATACCTGGTCACCGAGTAGATCTTAAGTTGAAATGTTCCACCCGGTGAAACGACCAGTCATCTTGCACATCGGACCAATTCCCACGTATAATCGGTGATTGCGCTTGGTCTGGTTCACACACCTGTTCCGTTTCTTTGGATTGCTGTCTAGCTTGCCTACTGAACCTACTATCCGCCAATTCGGTCATTTGACATTAACCACCTATCCTCTACAAACCAGCATCCCTTGTCAGTTCAGAAGGTTTTCTGGACAGGGGGCTGGCGAAACTTACAACACCTATTTCAGTTGAAATGTGGCAAACTTGGCAAAACCACGATTCGTTTCACATCATCATCACCCTACCAACTTTCCACCTCATTGGTATGCACCCCACTAGTTACTCAGCACGCCACGCAACGTTGTCTAGGAAAAACCTTAAGCTTTTGATTTGTCTTAGTAGTTTATTAGAATCCTTTCCTGGTTCATTCACTTGTGAACGGTTCGGAGCCTATCAACTTGTTGTGGCTCGGCTCGCAGTTTACTGCACCAGTATTGTAGGAAAAGAAGAATAACAGAAAACAGGAAACAAACAATTTAGGTCAAATACGGTAACGTAGGAGAGTTAGCAGTGCTGTGGACGCCGACAAATCATCGACGGCCGCACTGTCATGTCGAGTTGCATTTCTAACCAGGAATTTCAACGATCGCCAGGTCCTCACCTACCGATTTTAGTCAAGGGACGAGCGGCAGTTTTCAAGTTTGATGTCTACTTTTTGGCATGACTATCTCAGGCTTTATCCAGCTGCTGACGGCCTCAGCTACTCACGTCCATAGTTGGAAAGTTCTGGTGATATACAGATCCCGTGATTCATCTATTGCATACCGCACATTTTCACCGTTTGACACACTGATTGTCTATCAGGTGTTTACGAAAACGTGCCAGCAAACGGTCGAGTTGTTCATACGATCATTCAATCTGGTGTCGGCCAAGTAACGAAGAGGTGTGTGATCAAACACTGAAGTTTGTCCAGCCCTTCGTTGCGAATGTGACGTGTTTCTGAACCGTAGGGAAAAAAGCACAAAGCCTTACATACATTTCTTTCCAACGACTACTGAAATCATTCACATTACGGATAAACCAGGTTGATACAGCCAACATCTGTCCTCGTTGTCACCATTGATATCTCACCAACAATGTCACAAGCTGAACAGACAGTGTCGGCCAAGTGTGTGAGGCGGTTCGTTGTTTCAGACAGACTGCCTGCAACAAGCAGAGTTGAACTGGGAAATACCCAACCTATAACTAGTGCTTTAAACTTTGAAGGACGTCAAACGAATTACTTGCAGACCCGTCCGATCATTCACTTCATTCAACATAGTCTACGTACACACGACAGAGTTTAGAGGCAGAATAATTTCATCCGCACCATCCATGTCGATCAGATTATTACCAGAAACATTATGATCATTCCAGTATTCAAGCCCATCAAGAATGTTGTTATGAGAAAAACTATCTATAATGGAGGAGACTGGACATCTGTAGTGCATCGGTTCACAGGTTGATATAGGAGAGAAAAAGATCTTTCCGTGTGCGTTCCTGTCTCGGTGTTGGTCGATGAAAAATTGTTGAACGGTTTATAGGAGTCCAGAAAAGGAGAATGGAAATAAATAAAAAGAAACTCCGGTAAAAGTGCTGGTTGCAATCATATCAGCAACGAACATTAAAACACACTGAAGACAACAGCCAGTCAGACATGCGCAATTAATGACCTGTGAGTCTGAGTTGTAATGACGGGTAGAAAACTTGTAGTACAAGTTGTCTGTCACGTATTTGCCAATCGAGTAATATTTTAAAACTCCCAACCGATTCAGCTCTGACCATAGAGGTGGACAATGCTATTCCAGCGTGAACAGATCTTAACCGTGAACTGTTCTGTTTCCAAGGTGGCCTGCCTACTCCATTACTCAATTTCAATGAGTGTCCTCTTAATTGTTCATTCTTGTTTGGTAAGAAGAGATGCATTACTAGATAGCCAGGGACGTGGGGGTATTTTGTAGGTAAGATATAGGTCTCCCTCGAGATGTTTGTAATTCATTTGGAGTCGACCTAATTCTGCCACGCTTTCTGGTAAAAGATTTTCCTGAGCCCCACAATTCGTTTCTGAACGATTTCAATAAGTGTCACACTTTTTTAGCATAAGGACGAGAAGCCTGTTGTGGGCTGTAACCGTTGCTCGCCCTCTCACGCGGCCCATCACGTGTCAAGCCGTCTAGTCTAAGTGACGCTCACTGTCCCAACCTGCACATGCGCGTCCACACATCCATCGGCCCGAAAACTCTCTTCCACATCCGAACGCACGCACGCGGTCACCATCTGCACACAGCCAATTGGAACGCTCCAACTGGATGTGATTCAGTGCGGTCGATACACAGGCACGCATGACGCGGTTGGACCCGGATCGGAACAGAGAACACAACTGAACAGGACAGGACACGGTCCAGACGAGCGCCACTGCATTAAGCTTGTACACCAATCCCAACAATAAAGATCCAAACCATTGACTTAACCTTTTCATTGACTATCATTGAGATATCGTTATTTGTTAGTGGATACTCAAGCTATCACGGTTAAGAGTTCCACTACAGGGCGGATTATAGAGGCGAACATAGTGGATGGAATATCCCACAAATCTTTCTTAAAAAGTTCCAGTTTATCCGTGCCTTTTTAGCCATGCAGCACAATTTGTAGACAAACTCAAACTGCCCCTCGCTGTGGTCCCTAGGTCTCGTGCCTATACTGGCACGAGTAGCTCTGTCTCCAAGATAGTAGTCAGCACAATTTTGATAACAAACGTGATGACTAAACTTTTTGGCGTTGAACGACAAGTTATTTTCTATGGACCGCTGGTTTAGACAGTTCAGATCGTTCTGTAAGGTGATCACATCTTCTGGGCACCCTAGAACTCGCCACAACTGTACCGTCGGCGTATGGCAACCTCGTTGATTTGACTATGCTGGGTAGTTCAAAAACGATAAGAACGAATAACAGGGCTTCTAAGATGGACCTTTGCGGAACGCAGTCGTTGGCATGGAACCACTCTAATAGCGGTCCGTTCACCTTGACGTTAAACCTAAGTTCACTTAATACTCCTCAAACCATATGAGTTAGCGCTTATCAGAGCCTCAACTATTGGGTTTCGGTAGCAAGACGGAATCATCAACTTCGTCAAAAGCCTTTAAAAAGTCAAGATAAACCGCATCTTTTGCCCGTCCTGCGCCGGCAGCCTTCCTCCAAAAGTCACAAGCACTTTGTAGATTCGTGGTGTATGAGTATCTCGTACGGGAGTTATGGTGCTCCTTGGTGATGAGTTCGAGGTCTCCAACCTTTCCTCGGAGAAAATCATCTAGTAAGCTGTTCATTACTTTAGAGACTAGTGAAAGCAACGCTACTGACTGATAGCTTGCTGGATCGCCTGTTCATCCACCTTTGAAGACGTGTGATTGTGAACTGCTTCCAGTCGTTATGTAGACATCCAGTTGATGAGGAGCGATTGCAAACTACTGTAAGCGTTTCTGCTAATTCCGTGGCGCAGATTTTTAAGACAATAGAGGAGATTAAGTTTCTACCGGGTGAGTTGTGAGTTAGTAGGTTCTCTAATTTGATTCCGAGTTGTGGAAGTAAAATTTGAGACAATTCAGTTAAATTGCTGCTTATGTGCTCAAAAGTCACTTGTGATTTACAGTTATGTACATCCACCTACTGTTTACCCCGAGAATTGGTGGCCATTGTATCTGTATCGGTAAATGCAACAGAGGATTGCAGTTGCGAAATGTCAACGTTACTGCTTGTTTGTGCTGCGATTTCACCGTAGAAGAGCTTATGACTCACCGCGAGTCATGGTTATTTTGAACTCCTGGACTGGATTTGGCATCTGCATGAAGGTCAACTGGGGGAATGCTGGGAGCACTTGCACTGGTGAACTTCCATTAATGTTAGCAGATTCACATAGGTTTCTGAAGTGTCGTTGAAAACTATACTGTTGCAGAGAACACCACGAGATACCGACTCGAAGCTTCCATTGGATCTAAAATGTCCAAGTTTGGATATTGAAAACTCAGTCGTAAGGCAAAAGTTTGATCAGCACACCAAAACTGATGAAATCCTGTCCATTCTTCACAAATCTGGTTCCCTTCAAATTTCATAGGCCCATACAATAGTAAACCAATGGATAATTGGACGGGATGACAACATCACTGCTCTCTGCAGTTGTCACATAGACTTTAGGCCTCTTTTTGAAGAGGGATGCGTTTGTCAATATGCATCAACCGTGAGGTACCGCTTCAGCTTCCCAACTACAGTTGACAGTTCGTCGACGAATCTGTCGCCACCATCCCTGAAGAGATTAAACGAGATTGGATTTGGATTTGAAACCTTGTTATATTCAGTGACTTAAACCCCAGAACCCTTCCCACTTCTGACGAAGGGCTGTCAGGAACATAAAACTGACTATCAGCGACCCGTCGTCTACGTGATCGGGTCAAGACCAGTTAACCTGTTCCTCATAATACTCTATTCGTCTGTCAGTTACTTGCGATTGGTCGGTCACAGGCTAACCGTAGTTTTTAAATGAGGTTAACGGTTAACGCAACCGCGAATAAGGAAAAAGAGCACACTGCTCTTCCCAAGCAAACAGGCCCGCTTCAATTAAAACTAAGGTATTTGTGAAAGTCACTGGTCAGTTTGTGCCTATATCTTCTTGACTGTCGATAGCACATTGGGAACCAGGAGTAATTAGCATGTTTATAATGCCCATTGGTGTGACCGGTATGCAGTTCTGCTTTGTCAGGGCATACGTCCTTACAATAAACTTTCAAAGCCCCTGTGTTCTGTTCCCACTGTTCATCAGAACCAGCAGTATAACTCGATTGAGGCTGTTTGTTCGTTGATTTCACATGATAAGCGTTTCTTACTATTTCTTTCGTGAATCCTCTGGTAGAATGAAATCAACGTAAATAACAGATTGATCGCAAATCAGACGTATACTCCAGATGCACGAGAGTCCTTAATGAGGTAGAGCAATTACACCTGACAGCTATAGGATATTTGAAACATTGAGTTCCCTTTATCCAGTTCATCAAGACGGCAAGAAGACACATTGCGAGATGCAAGCATTTCGTTTATTCTCATCAGTCGATTACATAAAACATTCGGTTATATAGGTTAAGGCATAGCGACAAAACAATGAAATGAACGAACATCACATGGGTGCAATCAGGGTTCACTGCCACGGTAACGAAATTGATTGCGTCAGCACCTTTTGCCAACAGAGGGCCGGTGTGTGACGCTTGATTAACAATGCCTCGGAGAACGCCAACAACTTAGGGTTGCGATTGCGTAATAGGACCATAAACGAAGTGACGGGGTCAACCACATGACCTGTTGCGATTACGTGTTTCGCGATCGAAGGACGCCGGATTTCTGTTGGTATGTGTGTTTTGGTGGTATGCTTACCCATGTTGAGTCATTGTTTGCACTAGCCAATTAGAGATATACCCTGCCTTACTCTGTCGTAGATTTCGGTTCGTTCTGTCAACGCGTGAGTCACTGCAACTGCAGGATGAACTGGTTGACAGGAGAGACAGAGTTTTTCTAGAAATAACGATGGGGGCAGTGGAGACTCGTCCTGCGGGTGGAAAGGTAACAAACGCAATTCCGTTGCGGGATAAGTGCGATCAATGACAGATTTCAACTTTCGACTTGCATCAGTAATGTTGTGGTCTCCTGTGTAACGAAGGCTGACAACATGTTTCTCCGACACTGATTGTGGTTGGGAGTTAGCCATTCGTTCGTTGCACTGAATTTCAGCAAATTTGACCGGACACCCATTCCCAAGCTCCTCTTCAGAATTTAGGCGGTCGGTCGTGCACAGTTCCTTTGCCTGATGGAAAAGCATTTGCACTAGACCACGTTTGTAAGCCACGAGCGTAACTGAAGAGAATTTGACCGGACACCCATTCCCAAGCTCCTCTTCAGAATTTAGGCGGTCGGTCGTGCACAGTTCCTTTGCTCTGATGGAAAAGCATTTGCACTAGACCACGTTTGTAAGCCACGGGCGCAAATGAAGAGAATTGTAGGTACTGCCCACTCCATGTGGCTTTTCGATAAACAGACCGGCTAAGTGTACTGTCTAAGCGCCTAAAAATAAAGGTTTCCCGTACGTTGATTCTGCTTTTGATTTATATATATATATATATATATATATATATATATATATATATATATAGAGAGAGAGAGAGAGAGAGAGAGAGAGAGAGAGAGTACCGAGGAACTGCACCTTGCTAACCGTATCAACAGTCTTATCCTGGACGCATTCAGCAATTTACTAATTCGGCTTTTTGAGTTGCTGATTTCTAATATTTGCAACATTTTACAAACTTTTGCTATTCCAGTTGTTTTATGTCACCTTCGGTCTCCATCTGTTTTCAACTATAATTGTTACCTGTCTTGTTATCATGACATGGTGATCCGACGACTGTACTTAACTAGACCTCCAGTCCTACCGGCTAACAGCCAAATCGAACTGGTCGGGAAGAAGGTAGTCAGAAGAAAGACCGTTCCATAAGAGTTTATTATCGCACTACTAACCCTGTTGGAATAGTCAGGAAATCAGAAACAATCTTAGATGCACACAACACCACAACCTTCATAAATGCACCACTACTACTGTCTTCTGATTAATGGCAAAGAGGTTGTGAACGTTAACTTCAAATGAAGGTCAATCTAACCGCTCATCGGTTGACCGTGGCCACTGGTTTAGTGTCCTGTAAGGTAGGAAAACTTTTTATCTTTAGTAAACAGCCTAACGGGACTTAAAGCACATTTAATACGCTCAGCATTGAATGTACTATAACAGTCATGTATGGTTACCGTAGGCTCGGGCTAGGCATTGGCTCTTTATGGAACTCCTAAGAAAAGGCTACCACTGTTTGTCTGACATTTCACAAATTTGAATCAAAGATTCTCGATGGAATCCACGAAGTACCAGAATTTATCACTTACTTTACAATCACTATTCATTCTTCGTTCTACCTCGTCTCTCAATTCTCTGTCTTTCCTGTTATATCTCGAATGAAACTGATGTCTTGCATCCGCTCTCTCTCTAGTGAGTTAACCAACCTACCGGCGGCAAATATTTCAACAAGTCTGGAGTTGGAGGTGCGCCACATCTCTGGGATGCAGAACGACGATTTTACCTAATTTCATCAGAGCAGAAAGAAGACATATATTGCGATATGTTAACATTTCATTTACTCTCAGAAAGTTCAAATTGGACCAGAAAACAACATATTGTTGGAAAAGCAAGTTGCAAGGCAACTTCAGATACTGTTGTTACATGGACACATATCTGAAGCTCAATATAGACAGCTGAAACCAGTAGGCACGGAAACACCCCGATTGAGAGGTGCTCCAAAAGTACACAAGGATGGTACACCTCTACGCCCGATCTTGTGCATGAACAATTCTGCATACCATAAAGTTGCTCGTTGGCTAGTGGACATTCTGGATCCCATCCGTAAAGTTTTATCCCCACATTGCTTGAAGGACTCTTTCGAATTAGCTGAAATCTTAGAAAACACTTCGGTGAGTACCCAAGTAATGTATTCCATGGATGTTGATTCTCTTTTTACAAATGTTCCCCTTCGTGAGACAGTTGATTTTTTATGTGATTTTATCTCGAGTCAGAACTGTGATATAGGTGTTCCACTTGAATACCTCAAAGATCTTATTTTGTTATGTACGGAAAACATTCGTTTCGATTTTGAGGGACTTGCTTACAAACAGATAGACGGTGTTGCTATGGGTAGTCCGTTAGGTCCAACACTAGCGGACGTCTTCTTAGGAATGATTGAGCGGCAAGTCCCGGATTATATAGCCGAATCGTTATTGTACAAACGATACGTTGATGATATTTTAATTTTTACTGATGTTACTCATTTCGACCTGTTTTTAACTTTCTTAATAATATTCATCCCAACCTATCTTTATCTCACGAAGTTGAAACGAACAATAGTTTACCTTTTTTGGATGTACTCATTACTAGACGTGCGGATGGCACGTTACAGCGCTCAGTTCACCGCAAAGCGACATGGGGTGGTCAATATCTTCAGTTTTCCAGCTTTACTCCTATTGCATACAAACGGGGTTTGGTTAAGACTGTTTCATAGAGCCAGGCGTATTTGCTAGCTGACCTTACTCTTGTATACTGTATAAAGTCCGAGAACTTCGCCAAGGATACCATCAAGAAAACCACAGTCAAAACGCTTCAGCGTCTCCAAGGTTCGTTAGACCGTACCACCAGTAAATCGAATTTTCCCACTGATGCCCTGAAACATGTCCACAACTTGTCAAGTAAACAGTTTATACAAGCACAGCTAGAAGTACTGTCCACGGGTTTAGAGTACACAGTTTCGCTGAAAAAAAGCCAACCTGCTAACGACTCAAATTCAGTCTGAAAACATATACGACCAGCTAATGGAGTTGTCTCCCACTTCGCCAGAAATTGCAGGTTAATATCATGCTAAAATGATTCACGTTTTGCATCAATTTCTGTCGTCACCCATTTGCCATTATTGTTGTCTACTCTCTGAACATTATGAGGCCATCAAACAACTGAGACAGATGCAGGACGTGGTATTTCTGAAACCAGACAAAGGCGCTGGCATTGTAATCTTGAATAAAGCTGATTATGTGATGAAAATGCGCACCGTCCTGACTGATGATAGGAAGTTCAAAGTTGACCGTACGCCAGATAATAACATTCTAGTGGAAAAACAAATATCGAGGAAGCTGCAAATTCTTTTGTTGCATGGATATATAAATGAGCGATAGTATAAATAGTTGAAACCGATTGGCACCCACATACCACGATTTGGAGGATCCCTTGAGGCCTATCCTTGCCACGGATGATTCAATATACCAAACATTTGTTCGATGGCTAGTTCGACTCCATGATCCCATCCGTAAAACCTTCAGCCCTCGTTCTGTGGAGGGTTCCTTTTAGTTTTGTGATATTTTGTCATTTATTCACTATTAGCAAACGTTCAGTTATATGAAACAATTGATTATTTATGTGATTTCATTTTGATTTACAACATTTCTTTTTCTATTCTTGTCGACTAACTTAAAGAATTAATTCTTATATGTAAGGAAAATGTTCGGTTTTGAGTTTGATGGATGTGTTTATAAGCAAGTTGATAGTAGCAGTGGGCAGTCCATTGAGCCCAACATTGGCTGATATTTTCTTTCGAATAGTCGAAAATGGACTATCGGACTGTATCGACCATTCTTTGCTTTATAAACGGTATGTCGATGATTCTCATGTTCACCGATTTTGATCATTTCAAAACTTTTTTTTTATTCATCAGTTGATCCACACATCGAATATTCTCTTGTTCACATCATCTCTCTGTCAGCCATGAACAAGAGTTAGATAACTCACTACCATTCTTAGACGTCCTTTATTTTTAGGCGCTTAGACAGTACACTTAGCCGGTCTGTTTATCGGAAAGCCCTATGGAGTGGATATTACCTACAATTCTCTTCAGTTACGCTCGTGGCTTACAAACGTGGTCTAGTGCAAATGCTTTTCCATCAGGCAAAGGAACTGTGCACGACCGACCGCCTAAATTCTGAAGAGGAGCTTGGGAATGGGTGTCCGGTCAAATTTGCTGAAATTCAGTGCAACGAACGAATGGCTAACTCCCAACCACAATCAGTGTCGGAGAAACATGTTGTCAGCCTTCGTTTACACAGGAGACCACAACATTACTGATGCAAGTCAAAAGGTGAAATCTGTCATTGATAGTACTTAACCCGTAACGGAA
>LOND01001192.1:9111-19639 GCA_014220965.1 Paragonimus kellicotti | reverse complement strand
AGGTAAGCTACCACATCTCCCGGAACTCTGTCCTGGCGCTAAAATCCAGAGTCCAAACCAAAGGGCTCCCCGGACGGCCACCCTTCTTTCCTAATCGAGTCAGGTGAACGGACGGACACAACACAGAGTTAAAACCACAGCTAGCTAATCCGGCTGTGAGTAGTGGGGAAAAGTGTACGCGCATTTCCAGTCAAGTCTCTCGGCCCCATCGATTCAGTGTTTTGGCCACCGCGATCCACGATCGATAACACTTGGACTGTTCACACACGTCTCTGAAACCGTTTCAGCTCTTAAAAGGCAATGATAGACTGGGAGTTAACATGCGCCTGTGAACGCAAATGGACAAGGTAGGAATGCGATATTTCCCAAATAGACTGTGCCGTCACGACAGTTTCTTGCCAAACGATAGATGATGAATGCTGTATTCATGAACGGAACAGATTTACAAATCACTAGAAAACATATCAAAACCCAACCATTTTCCTGCAGAATCTGAGGCAAGTCATTCTCTGTTTTTAGGTTCATCGCGCCGTTTGTGAACTGTGACGTGACGTGTATAACCATGTTGTGAAAACGATAAGCGTTGCTTGACAAATCTCAATTTTGTGGCCTCGTTACTGAGCCGTGCCGTTCCACTTCTTGTCAACATGTCTTAGTTGACCATTTTATCCAATGATGAAGGCAACTTGTTGCGTTATCGAGATCGGCGTGGACAGCTCGTTCAAAAATGTTGTCCAGATTGAGGTGCTTTGTTCTCTGGAAACCTGCTTCATCCTGAAAAACGATATATCCAGGATGCGAAGACCGTTTAGTTTGGGTCGACACAAAACATTCGCATCACACGGCTTGTGGTTAAGTGATTACGAACTAGGATAACATGTTGATACATATGAGTACTGATCGAACTGTTCGCATAGAAATACGACATGTCGGGTATTCGAGTAATCGATCTCTGGCCCGAATATACTATGTTCCTGAGGAGCTCCGTTTTTAACTATAAACAGTTTGGATAGCAGCTTTGGGAGATGTTGCTCAGTCGCAATTGGCCAAGGTTTGAACGTTAACCGAATGCAGACGGCGTCATTGCCCCCCGTTATTCAGTGGCAAATCACTGGGGCCTCGTGAATAAACCAATGTCCGGGTTGACGGCAATACCTAGGTATGCGGTGTGTCGGTAAAGTTGATTGTCAAGACCACATGGGTGCGATGTGGGGCTGTGGGGTTGTGGTGTGGCCTACGTCCGTCAGTTTCGGAGAGACGCAGGTAACTTCAGTTAATTTCAGCCGATGTGTCACGACTTTAGTCCCAGTCACACTGTGGTTGGTTATGAAATCTTAAAAACTCAAGCGATACAGCGCCTTCGCCTCGAAACATACTGACAACTCACCACCTCAGCTGTTCGTCCAGCCTAAATCTCAACCTTGAAGACCTGTTCACCGTAAAGATGAAAGCGTGCCATTGTCTATGAACTTCAGCGTGCCGTTGCGGAGAAAGTATTGTGGTGGAAGTAGTCACCTGCAAGGAAGAATATCAATTGCCAGTCTGGTTCTGATAGGCGAATGGCATAGTATTTATCTTGTTGTGTTCACTTGTTCATTTTTGACCATAAGACCACATTCAATCGTTGCCAGACTGATGCGATTGGCACGGTTGACACCTTGACTGTACAACGTTATATATACGGATTAGCAGCAACCCATTGTTCACAAATCGATTTGCGCGATGGACGCCATGTTGGCGTCGCTGGCCGACCAGGTAAGGCAAACTGCAGTAACAGAGAGCGTGTGCTGACAGGCCTCGATCAATGGATGGACGGTGGATAGACGGACGGACGGGTGAAGTATCCGGGCTGGTGACAGGCTGCCGACGATGCAGGGCGTGTCCGGATTACCTGACCATCGCGGACAAATGAGAGCGGACGCGGCCGAGTGGTGCCGGAGGTGGAGGGCAGGTGGCGCAGCGGAGGTAGCCATGCCAACATCCAAAAATCGTACATTCTGAACTGGATGGTCGTCCGTTCCTGTGGTGACGGTTGTTTCAAACACTGTCCTCGTCACAACGTCGTTGACGCCCTCCGATCAGTGGTGTAGTATGGCGGCAACACGGCGCGAATACCGTTTGTGCACCTCTATATGCGTGCACAGGCAGAGAAACCATCGCTGAATTTTGTATACGGCCGACAGCCGCGTTATTTCCAACGAACTGTCCCGACTTCGGAGACGGCAGATGCTGGGGCCGAAACGATTGTGGACCAAGAGGGACGGATGATGGAGCGTGTGTTCAGCACTGGTCTTCTAAGATGTTTCCGACGCTGCCAACACACACCTTCAGTAATCCGCTCGCAGATACAGACTCACGCACCTACGCACACACATCTGCACAGGCACAAGCGTACACGAACGTTTGTGGTCGTCGCAAGCTCATGATTTCATCTGTGCGTCTGGGTGTATGTGCGGTCGTCTACGCGATATAGACGGAACTGTTAACGCTAGGACTGATCTCAATGATTTCACACAACTGTCCAACATAACTGGTAGCTTATACCAGTTAAACTGATTGCGTGGCAGTGAAAATGCATTTTGGACGATTTGTGTGGTTTTCAGTCGTTTTCGATCGTACGCATGTTATGATTTGTTGACAATGAATGATCTCCGTAACTCGACAATTTTTCAGTCTGGTTAAGTGGTCAGAAGAAAGCAAAACAACACTTCCCTGTAACATGTTAGAAAGGTAAAATCAAAAGGTGTTTTTTTGCGCAATACTGTTCTGGAGCTCAGTTCGCTGCACCTCAACAGATATAGACTGCAGTAAGGAAATGTATGACAAAACTTAGTGAGCGTGTGAAACAGAATGACAAAATCGATAACCACACACATCGAACGACATCATTTGTGAAAGCAAGCTGTTATTAATATACAAGTCTTTCTGTGTGCAGTACGGCGATTCCTACTTGGCAATGGGTACCGTCTCCGTTAACCACAGAAGTCTTCTACTGTTAGTTGCGTAACGTATTCCAGAGGCTTCCTCGAAGTTTAAATGAGGTCAGCGTATCAGGTGTCGAGAGGTCAATGGCGCTAGCTGATTGGTTTCAACGGTGGTGTTAAGGATCTGGTAGTGGTGAGAAGTAAGACCAGTTAGGATCCGTACGGCGTGTGTCTCTGAACGGCTGTGAGATGAATTTTCGACAGAGTAATGATGTCAGCACCAGTGTAAGGCAGAAAAGGATACATTCTCATATATGAAACTGCTGAAATCATCAGGAGGACCGGCGACGGATGGCCATCATCCTTGAGTGTTATTTTTGACAGGGAGATCTTATTGACTAATAATTGCGTTCCAATCAGAGCTGTCTGGTTTGTCTGATCTATAAACGGTTCAAGCGATTAGTTGGCTATAGACTTATTTGTGTGCTAGTTAACCAACTAAAGGTAGTTGGGGTGAAAAGTGTTTAAGATGTTCAACGACCAGGGCCCTAGCAAAAAGTGATAATAGAATTCCGTTTGCTCCGGAAAGCAAATGCTGACCTGGTGTTATACTCAAACTTTTATGCGCTGGTAATGTCACGTCGTTGGATGATGGCAAGTTAATAACCTAGGTACTAAGCTCAGCGAACAACCGAACACTCAGTGAACCTTACAGTAGAAATATAGTTGCCTAATTCGTATGCCTATCGCCTTTGATGATAACGAACATGGATAGGTTGGATATTCAAGTAGCCGAACTTAGGATTGAATACTGTAGTAAGGAGCGAAAATTGTGTATTTCCTTGTTCACTTCTGATTGCTTTGTGAATTACTGTGGTAACTAATGAAAGTGCAGATTCTTTAAAACTTCTTTCTGGGACCATACCACTGTATAATTCTACCACAATGGAATCAAACCAATCTGTTCAGATTTGTGGCTGGTAGTTTTTTCACACAGTTAGACCAATACTAGGTTATAAATATATCTGTTATTTTAGAAGATGCTTGGAAACACATGTGGCTTATAGGAACAATTCAGCGCTTTCTATCGGCTTTTGGAGTGTTGAGCAAACATATTGCAACTCTAAGAAAAACAACAATATATTTGTTCACTAAAGTACAAACAATGTGTCTGAAGCAGTTTCGGCCAAGGAATCCTTGCGTACATTCGTGTTGGTCATCTGGTTACACAACTGTTTTCGATTAGAACAACCGAAAATGCTTTTAGTTCTGGAACCACCTTGTTGCCCTCAACAAATTTTTCACTGACTCCCATGTTTCGGAAGCGGTTTACTGTAAGCCAGTGAGTATCATAGTTCAATTTCTTGTGCACTAAGAGCTTGAGACAAACTATTCTGCTGAGTACACACTATGGAACATACATGGTATAAGAATCTCGTTTAACCCTGCTGCATCCACTGGACTATATGATGTAACCAAAAGACTTTTACTGAAAGCAGCAAAGGATTGTCGAGTGCTTCACGTCAGCAACTGTTTATGATCTTCACAGTCTTTTGTAAGTTTTATAATATCATACCGGAATGGCATTCAATGTATGATGCAGTGAAGTAAACAGAATCTTAGCCAGCAGAACAGCAGGTTCATGTTCCCTTCAATTTGCTGTTAACAATCGTTTCATGATTAACAAACCCGGTTCAGTTACACAAACATCCAGTTAGCATAAAACACATTTAGCTGTCGAAGTGAACTCATGGAAATTGATGATGAAATAGATTACTCCAAAGGAAATTATCAGAGTTGACAAACACAGGTTCATAATTTCCATGCAATTCATGGACGATAGGTACGATAAATATAGCGTTATATTCGAGTTAACCCTAAACCTGATAAGACGAACAGTTTTCCTAATGCGTTCAAATAGTTTCCGGTCTTACGAAATAGTAGTTAGAAGACATAACCACTTTGCACTTGGTACAGAAGTCCACATATCGTGATTATCAGCTGAACGATAAGCTCAGTATGGTTGAGCCTATTCCAACTGCTTACGGGTAACAGGTCGAGTATCTCAGGTTGAGTATCGCAATGCACGACATGTCGTTTCAAGTTGTCAGTGTTCAGCATGGTGTCGCAAGACAGTGGCCAAAAGTTTTAGCAGACCAGCACCTCTGTCCACGTCATGTTTATGCGCCTTGTAAAGAAGTACAATTGCCAATTATTCCCGAAAGCCGCTTCATTGTTCTCCAGTTTCACTCACTGTCGACAGTAATTCCACTAAGTGCTCCCTTTTTGCTCTACACTTCATTGATGGTTGTCTTTCAGTCCCACTTTAAAAAAATAATTTTTCAAACAAGTCTAAAGGGTTATGCTTGAATTCATTTGAAGCTCCTGGACAGTCCGCAGTCACCATCTCATGCTAAACTTGAAAAGAGGTGCTGTCAGCTAAGAGGTCATTGAAATGATTGTTCAGAAGATATGTTAGGTTCTCCGGTTTGAACTACATACGACACAAAACCACGAATCCGTTTTTACCCATAGTTGGGAGTAACATAGTAACCTGTCTTATCAATCGGTTTATTTACAATTGTGACGACGTCTGTGTAGGCCAAACACATCCGTACCTAAAACAAAAAAATGGTGGAACGTTTCCCCAAATTGTTTGTGGGCTGGCAACAACGAGTAAGCCGAAACTCTACTTCGTTCATTGCAAAGCGTATCATGGAAACAGGTGACACTGTTGACCCGGATATACCGTTCAATGTGCTACTGCTCAACCGGAACGCGAAATTGTTCGCAAAGCAGTCATTCTTGACTGTCCGTTTCTGTATATTAATGAAGCATTAAGACAGGCAGTTTGTCTACTTTGGAACCGAAAGCAATCCTTTATTGTAAAGCCTAATCGCTTACAGTTTCCACTGTTGTTGTTGCTCCCATGTTTTACATATTCTAGTGTTTTACGTTCGTGACTGAAGAGAGTGAACGAAACGTTAACATCTCGCGATGTATCTTCTTTCGTTATAAGTTTATACGAAAAGCTAATAAGCATTGGACTGATCGGATCTGTCGTACAAGTTCTGGAAACTTCCGAAATAATAATGGGACTTGGTTATTCTGCCTCTACGTCCACCCCAGGTGTCCTTTGATTTCAGTGAATGACAAGAATGTATGCCTTGAGCGTTATTTCATTCATTCAATTCCTACCATATCAGTGAAATATCCTAATGTGGCGGTAAGATACGATCAGAGCGCCCAGTTTATGAATCCCGGACAACACGACAGATCGATTGAGTCGCCATTCAAAGAAATCGGGCCGATGGAAACGAAACGGTAGGTGAAAATCCATGTCAGCAAACGTCAACCAAACACACAGAACAAGACAAAAGTGTATAGGATGTTTAAATGTAAACTTCGTTACGTTGTGGGCTGGAAGTCCGGTCCATAAACGTGAGTGCACGAATGACGGGAGACTGACGAACTGGACAGTAAAGATCTTGCCTCATCGAACGACTTTTCGCTACACTAGCTCGATGGCCTGAATAACACTCCACACGGTCAGCCAACGCCAAACTAAATCAATATTCACTCTATGAGCCACCTGGTGTAGTCAGCGGAACACACTTCACATTGCTGCACGCATGTCGTCGCCGAAATTAGGCCAAGCAGCGAGTGGTGAAAAACACACGAACGACTGCGCGTGACCGGACGCGACTCCGAGCTTGATGATACTTACATGTGCGGAGGTCGGCTCCAAAAACCCACGATCGACTGTTGTAGCGGCGACTAAAAACGGGTGGCCCGGTCGATTCACAAAGATCGATTCACCATACAACCCTTACGAACAAGCAGGACAAACAAACGAGGTAAAATCGCGATACTTTGACGTATTCGGAAGTCGCTATCATCAGAGCAACTGAGGACAAATTACCGGCAATTAAATTACTGTTGACTGGCAGTGTGACCCAGGAAAAGTATATCATCAGATCCACGTCGGTACGGGAGGACAAACAAACGAGGTAAAATCGCGATACTTTGACGTATTCGGAAGTCGCTATCATCAGAGCAACTGAGGACAAATTACCGGCAATTAAATTACTGTTGACTGGCAGTGTGACCCAGGAGAAGTATATCATCAGATCCACGTCGGTACGGGAGGAAAAATAAGTAAAAATGATCTTATTTCACTTTATGCAGCTATGCGAATACCATTACAAGTCAAGAAACCTCATGGAAAGCACAAACGCTTGTGAACAGCGTGATCAGTTTGTGTGTTCATGTGTGAGTTCTTAATATGATGTTGGTGAACTGCGACGAAGAACCAATACTACGCTGTCCTGCTTTGACAAAAGAAACTATACTGTCGAAGTTCTGTGGGTTAACTAATCAAACAAGTGACGAACTGTGGTGAAGGAAACGACCCAGTCCCGCACCTTTCGAGCAAGTTGGGTTGTCGGGCATATTGTAGGTTTGCCAATCAGGTGCCACGTGCGATCGAGAGATTAATGTGATGTGGGATGCTGTATCGAGCTGTAGTCTGACTAGACTTTGGCCGTGATGGGACGGATACAGTACACCCTGCGCGTCCAGTGATCGTCGTTTCTTGCTGTGAGAACGACCTGAGCTCTTGAGAAGCGGCGCCTGTGTGGCTTGCGGGAATTCTGATTGATCAGGTGCTGGCGCTTCTCAAAACGGAAATGGTCCTCCTTAGCCCCGCCGGGAGCAGTGTGTGCATTGATGTTGTTCGCATCGGCAATACTCGGGCCATACATGCCGATTCACCGCCTTGCCAACCACGATAGTGCGACGGTTTCCTTCGTCTTCGCTCGTGTCGTTCCGAGTTGATGTGAGCATTAACAGGGACATTCAAGCGATACGTTATGGATACGTTTCGAGGACGCTCGCTGTTCGACTTCATAGCGGTGTCCACCTGCTTCAAGGTTACACCCAGGCGTTGGCATTCAACCAGTGACACTTTGCAGAGTTGATTTGCGGGAAGCATTGTTCTATCTTCGCCAAAATCCGTGTTCTGATATCTGCTTCTTTTGGTGACTGGAGTCCACAAGCGAAAATCAGACATTTGAATTGGTCTTCAGTCATTGCTGGAAGCTTGAAACGTTCGCACTCCGATTGACGCGTTTCAGCCGTACGCTCATCACAGTCCTCACGCTGCTGACTTCACGAGCTTCATGATCTGGTATCGTTTGTTAAACAGGGATGACTGGTCGCCAGAGACTTGTGACAGCGTCTGGGTGGTTTCGTCAAAGTTGCAATCCCTTGGATTCTTCGGCAAGATAAAGTTGATGTACCGTTCGTGTTCTGAGATATCTGCAGTTTACGTTGAGCCAGTAGCCTCACCTTCTGAGTATGCGTCACGCGTCTACACGTTCCACCTTCGGAAACGCTTTCTGCATACTTTATTGAACCAAGACTCGAGACGTGGTGCAGTTACCATGGATCAAAGCATGGAAACTCACCTGATATGAATCGATTAGTCGATGTCTTATAGTGACGGTTTGAAAGATTCGGTTGGATCCCGCTGTTGGTTGCTGGAAGCTCAGCTTTTGCGTCAGTGTTTCAATCGGTTTTAACTGCGCTTATTCGAATTGTTTTCGCTGCTGTTGGGAGAGGGTTTGCATCTGCTTGAAAAGTCTATTGCTCCATGAGCTTCCTCTTCCCGTCACCAAAATATGTTGTAACCTCTTTTCTGATATTAATCAACCACAGAAAATCCTCGATCCCGAAATTATCGACAACGTTCCGTGATCTGCTCCCAAGACAAGCCAAAAGACGCGTACAAATAGCAAGCTTTGTCTCCTCCCGAGTACTAGTCAAATGGCGAAAAAGAACAAAGTATTTATAGGGTTGTAGTGACCAGAAAAACACTCCCGAATCATCAAATGGAACCATAACGGAATAAGAGTCGGACGGGTAGAAAAAAGACTAACCAAAGTCACCGCTGTACCACCCAGAACAGTTTCGCGAAGTAGGGTTGAGCCCATCGTTCTCTTCTCTCTCTCTCTTTCAGGACGGAGACGGTTTTTGGACGGAAAATTCAGCGCCCTAACAGTGACCAGGTCCAGTTCCCTGCCGCGCCACGCAATACGACAACTGAAGTCGTCCAACGATTCGCGCCAGTGTCTCCGGAAGATCTAGGACGCTGCTCTCAGACTCAAGCAATGCTACATCTACCTCCAGGAGTTCAAAATCGTCTCCTGTTCGAAAAGACCGGTACCGTACGTAGCTTCGGCACTTGTGGACCCAGAGTTCAAACTCCCTGAGAAACAGGACGTTCTCATTCCTGAAATCGTACCACTCACTTCACCAACGACGACTGCTACTCTCAATACTCTTCGACGACCGTTCAATCAGCCTAACCCAACCGAAACAATTGTGTCTGACAATAGTACCCGATTCATGTCGGGTCAGTTTGGAAAATTCTGCAGGCGCATCGTCACTGAACACTTTCGGTCGCCTCCATGTCATCCACAGTCCAACGGGGAGACTAGAACGCTTTCGTCAACCACGGCAAACGTGTCCTTCTTAAATCGCGTAGGGAGGAGGCCTCTGAAGAAAGCTTACAGCAACTTCCACTCGCCTATCCCGAAACTCCAAAAAAGTTGCTGAACAGTAACCAATCTCCTGCCAAAGCCCTTATGGGTCGTAAGCTGCGAACCACGCTGACCGCCAAAGTCCCGACGAAGCAATTAGAACGGAAGACAATTTTCTTCAGACGAAAATGCTCCGTTATCACCTGTCTACGCCCGCGATTATCGATCCGACCACAACCAGTGGGCAGGTGTGATAACGAAACGCCGGGGAAAGGTGCTTTATGAGATTTCCGTTGCGAGGGACACTTGGGTCCGCCATCGCAATCAGCTCCGGCCACGCCATGGTGTCAAAGAAGAAATCCGTGACGACCAGGGAACTATACCGTTTTACCTACTCCTGGACACGTTCGAGATTCCCGAAGCGTCAACCTTACCCCTGTCGGCCGCCAAGACAAGTCGTCCTCCCAGACGTTCGGAGCCATCGACAACGCCGACCAAGGACCCTAGTTCAGGTTGACCCGAAGAGGACCACCTACTACCAATCCCCTTAAGGGAGGTGTCGGGGAAAGTCGCCAGTTCCCCGAAAATATTGTGTGACAAGACAAACAAAGTACACTGTCAACGACCTTCACCGTTGCTATAGTCGTGTACTTCTCCGGCCTCCACGATCGTCCTCAGCCGTCGTGACAACTGTTGTCATCCTGACTACACGCCCAGACTGAACTGTCTGGAATTTTGTCTGGTCCATTCTTTTGACCTTGCTTTGTTACTAGTCGCAAACCCTATAAATACGAACGGGTTTGTGACCATGTTGTCTTCGGGCTGAGCGGTATGAAGATGCTCTGTTTGAAGGTCAGTCTTTTTCTTGTGTTCATGCGGTAGCCTTGGGTGGATGGGAAAAGACTAACTGACCGCGTATACTCCGTACTTCATTGTTTATTACCGGTAATCGTCGGGCTGTTATCCGGTGTTTCATTGACCGCTATTCCGTTCCGTTTACGCACTCGTACGCAGTACATCCAGCTTTTTAATCATAACTGTTGTGAATGAATGAATGAATGA
>LOND01001191.1:85297-95688 GCA_014220965.1 Paragonimus kellicotti | reverse complement strand
CGACTGGTTAGTGCGTTCCACACGATCCTCCGTCGGAAACAGAAATTACCCTGGAGCTTAAATTATTGAAGCGTAACAAGGCTCCTGGACCAGACCTCCTCTCTCCTTCTCTTTTCAAGGATGGTGGGGAGAGGTTGATATCAGAACTGACAAAACTCCTCCAGATGATTTGGGAGACTGAAGAGGTACCTCGTGATTGGTGCTTATCAACAATAACTCGCGTCTTCAAAATGGGGCTTGAATTCTAAGTGATAACCACAGAGGCATCAGTCCAGTGTCTGTTGCGTCCAAGTTATTCACCAGCCTAATATCACGTCGGTTCACTAAGACCAGAGATTCAGATACATGAAGAACAGGCAGGATTCCGATCCGGTCGTGGATGCGTTGATCACATTTTCACCTTGCGATGGATCTTGGAACATCGACACTCTTATAGGTCAACCGATGGTCGTGGTGTTTTTAGACCTAAAGATTGTTGTCGATTCTGTCTCTCGTAACCTTCTTTGAAGTTACCTCCTTCACAAGGGAGTCTCAGGGAAATGCTTGAATATGGTAAAATCACTGTTTGTCTATTCTACAAGCAGGGTGAAGGCTTATGGACAACTGTTTTGGGCGTTCGTCACTTCTAGTGGTGTTCGTCAGAGGTAGCCAACCTCCCGTTTTCTGTTAAGTTTTGTCCTGGAGGACATTCTGGAAGGTGCAGTTGAGAAATGCGGTAAACTTGGTGTTGAGCTTCTTCCTGGAGCTAGGTTGACCGACTTGAAGCATGTGGATGACATTGTCTTACTTAGATCCTCTGCTGAAGATATGTAGACCATGGCGATCGAGGTAAGTGACCGGGCTGGTTTGTATGGAATGCGCTTCGCACCTTCAAAGTGCAGTGTTACTTCAAGACTGGGGCATTTCCACTCCTACTTTCTTTATTGCAGGTAATCCGCTTGAGACTGTGGACAGTTTCACCTACTTGGGTAGCACTATCTCGTCAGCTTGTAATATTGCTGATGAGATATCAACGAGGATAGCAAAGGCACGAGTTGCCTTTGCCAAACTGCGTCATCTGTGGCGTCGAAAGACGTTCGATTGTCGCTGAAAGGAAGAGTATATAATGCTTGTGTACGTTCTGTTTTGCTCTATGGTTCGGAAACGTGGCCTGTTCTTAAAGAAGATGTCAGCCGACTTGCCATGTTTGACCATTGTTGTCTCCGCCATTTAGCCCACATTAGGTGGTCTGATCGAGTGAGCAATGCGGTCGCTCGCCGGCGCGTATTCCGGAACGCTCGGGATGCGCGATCAATTGGTCAACTAATCACGTTGCACAGCCTGCGATGGTTGGGTCACGTACTCCGTATACCAGCCAAACGTTTGTCGTATCGGTCATTATATACTGAGACCACCAACAGTTGGGTGAAACCACGTGGTGGTCAAGCAACAACGTGGTCACGAAATATGAAAACCCTGACTGCTCCACTGAGCAAAGTGGGTAGGTGTCGCCTGCCTGGATGGGGTCCTCGTGATCACTCAAACCGCTGGTTAGAGACGCTATCCGAGATGGCGGTGTCGCAGTCAATGGCGTACCTGCATCCATACCATTTCTAATTTTCTTGCGTAGTCTTCTTTTATTATTTTTTTCAAAACGTTTCTCGTAACATGGGCGGTGGCCCATGCCACAGTACCTTCTGATCAGGCGTCTCCGACACGCAGCACACATCAAGCTCCAGACTTGAGAGAGTACTAGCCAGAGCAGCTTGCTGACCGACTTGTCGGAGAGTGCGGACATTGAAGGCGCCAATGTTTACCAGTTGTCTTGGTTTTGTAAAATGACTATCACTCGAGGGCACATGAAAGGCAGGAAAATTGGGGGCGAAAAAGGAAGAGAAGGTCGTAATGGATGAACACATCCACTGTCTAGAGAACGATAACTTCTGATAATTCCCGGATCGTTTATGCCGCGGAAGGGGGTTGACTTGAGGGACCCCACCCCGAGTCTCTGACTCAAAAGTCTGACCTGCGAGACAACAGGATACAGGGTTTTCTTGGGGGACCCTACCCGGAGCCAATGACTCAAAAGTCTGACTCACTTGACAGTGAGGGGCTTGCCTAGCCCGAGGGCGCAGTGAATAAGACATTGATGTCTGATTCTGAGCACTGCTGCGCGCAGTGGATGTACTCGAAGCTACATCGGGCTTTTGGAGTGATATCAGATGTTTTTCGACCGTATTGGATAATACGCCGGCGGTCACGGTCAACCGCTAGGTGATCAGAATTCATTTTGTTTGAGGGTACCTTTTCTAACCCTTCTTCCTGATACGGAAGACAGCAGTGCCGCAACTATAAAAATAGTTCTGCTGTATGCCCATAGGATCGTGCCTCACTACCTAAGCACTCCTACGCGGTCAGTAGTGCGACATACAATCCTATGAGTGCATCTGCTTTCCTCCGGAATACCTCCCTATGACCCGTCTGACAAGGTCGCTCCTGGAGGGATCGAAATCCTAGTCAATACCTATGCCGTGCACAAGCCTGATCACCAAATCAGGGCAACAGAATAGGTCGGGTTTTAAATACTGTGCAATAGGTATAAAAGTAAGTATAATGCAATGAGGATATGTGGTACTTTAGAGCCCAGTTCGACCGCCCGCCTGGAGAGAACTGTTCAGATGGATTGTGATCGTCGCCCCTCCGAAATATTTTCGTATTCATTTTAGCTACTCATGAGTAACCTGACGTTTAAATAGAATATTCGACATTTCATTTGCGGTCGAGCATTTCATAAAGCTTTCGGTCAATTATAGCCAAATAAATCCCTAACTCCTGTATCTTCCTTCGCGGCGAAATCTATTTTTCTCATAGGTCGAAATAAATAAGCCACTTTTGGTTGGCCAGCAAACCAGTAATCATCTACCACAATGAGTTAGAAGTTTTATGCAAATAGTCGATCCCATGAAGCTCATCGGTTTTTACGAAAAGATGAAACAAAAAGTGTAGTAATCATGTTTCCGACAAAATTACATCAGGCTGTTATAGTTATAAAACACCAAAATAAAAATGGCAACGGTGACGTGCAAAGCTTGGTATTGATCAAAACTCACACTGTCTCACGTATCTTCGTAGTATGGCAACCGCAAGAAAATAGGATGGAATATCAGGAAGTCATAACAATTGCCAAACTCGAACTTACGAGACCTACAGACAGTACTGCTTCTCGCCTCTATTATCTACCGAAGTTTCAAAAATCCAGCCACCCTATGAAACCAAGTTCGAGAGTGCAGAATTCACATTATCACGTCTTAACACACTGGCTAACCGAGAGGTTTGAACTAGTTCGAAAAAAAATTGCATTAATAGCCTATGAGATATGTTTGGAGTTGTGATTACAGCTCGTGACCATCATGTTGGGAGTATAACCACATGCCCTATCAACAAATATGTCACTGATCGAAACAAGGGATTACTTTCGTAATTTTATCGAGAAATGCATCATTTCGATCGGTTTATCAACAGCATACTTGAAATAAAGATACAGGGGTAATGTACAGTTTCTTTTAATGGTGACATTTATAGACAAATTGATGGAGTGGCAATGGGGTCTCCATTAGGGCCATTACTGGCAGATATTTTCATAGGCAAGTTGGAACAAACGGTGCTCAACAGTACTATATATCAAATGGTTTTCTACCGGGCTTCATGTCTCATATTTATTTGTCAACACGGTCGATATTCTAAACGAGTTCAATTGCGCGCATCCGCTGATGAACTTCACATCCGAACTCTAGTCAGATGACGGTTTCCTTTTCCTGGATGCCGCTCGAAGTAGAAGGACTGACGGAGGTTTGAAACGCCCAGTTTGTCACAAGAATACGTGGTCGAATCAATAAAACAACTTTTACATTTTTAGTGACGTAAAACACAGACAAAACCTGGTTAGATGTTTGGTGGATACAGCCAGAAAAATCTACTGGGTAGATGCTTTGGAACTTAAGTTTGTAGACCGTACTCTACACGAGAATATCCACCTTGACAACATTGTGACCAAACATATGAATGCAATTCAAGCATCAGCAAAGATTCAAGGGATTGATAAAAAGTCAAGTTACGTGCGATTATTGTAAAAAGAGTTATGGTTGGCGGCATCCGAAACGGATTAGCCTGTCACAGTGACCGAAGCCAGAGGACGCCTGCGCTTCAAACCATCACCCCAAGTGGCTTGCGCTGCACCACTTGTGGTTCCACTCACACACCACGTATCCGGTGTAAACCCGAAGGAATAAGACCAGTAGGTGTGTGAGTGAGGCCTTTGTGTCCAGCCGGCCAATGCTGGTTAGCCAATTGAATGGCTAGCAGGAAAAGGAAACCCTTATCTCTCGGAAAATAAACAGAGAGAGACTACAATGACAAGATCTAAACTGAGAAGAAAGATATGTAAAATGTAATACAAGAAGCATTTCAGTATACGAGTGAATGTTAGTGCATTCTAGAGAGGATGAGATAAGAAACAAGATTCAGATTGGACTACGAAAAGAACAGGCAAACCATTCATCATACAATACACCAACAAAGCTGAAGATAACAATGGGTAGAAGACCGCAGACACCCAGGTTTCTGAAAAGAGAAGCGGATTAGTTGCCAAACGACCATATTCTTGGTCGATGCAATCAGTAACAGAGATGCTGACAGATATACTGTCATGACCTACCTCAGCCTATCGTACTCGTCGTCTCTTCGCCGACGGTGCACTATGAGTACGCTGGTCAAAAGGGGTTATACTGACTGAATCGCTAACACATCGGCTTACTGGTTCCTTAAAGAGAACTTTGAGCGCAGCCGGACCAATTATTTCAATCCCTAGTTCTCTGTTGATCTCTCTCAATCCTCAGGATAAAGTGCCGTCTACAACGCACTCGTTCGTTTGCGATTGTTCAGCAAACTACGTGGGTCGTACGACTCGGCATTTGTCTAGAAGAATCAGAGAACATCACCCAGCATGGATCCGGACAGGTGAGAGAAAATCAATTACGAGTGCCATTGTAGGTCATCTGGCTGACAGCGATCATCAGGTCAACATAGATCGATCGTTCACTGTTATCTACAAAGTTCCGCCGAATCTGTCAAAATTGGTTTGCCAGCAAACGTTGACCACTCCCGAGGCTATTATCATTCGATTACGTAACTCAATCTTCAGTGGGTAGAGAAATTTCACTCAATCACTTCATCTGTCTTGTCCATTAGTTGACCCACCCGATCGATACGTAAGCAATGAACACTCAACTAGCTTTCATAAACACAAAGTGAGACATTACAACTTTTGACTAAGCTTGGCATGTGACCGTTATTTTTATTTTGGTGTTTTATAAGAAATTCTATAGAAAACATGTTTGTTACACTTCGTGTTCTATGACTGAATTGGAAATTTCGGATTAAAGAATAAATGCTTGTACGTTCTTGTGCCTGTAGTAGTTCGTAGACATCTTCCGTTGGACAACTGCCAAGTGTAAATATAGTCCTGATGAAAGGGAAAGTAATGGGTTACCAGTGGGTAAGTGGTGGACAGGCGCTGCAATCTACTGAGGTCTCGCCCTCATCGCGCACACTGTGGAATCCAATACACGACCTGTGAACAAGATTACGGACTCAATCATTGGGGCTGTAAGATGTGTGTTTGTGGGTACTGAACATGAAGTCCCGGTTGCTACAATTTAGAACACACGTTAACCTGTGAGCTCTGACACGTAGTCAGCCAGGCGTAGAATGAGAACACATGACGGCAATAGCGCGTAGCTTTACCGAACACGAGAGAATTACATATTAACGGTGACCCAACGTTAATTTCATAGAACATCTAAATACTTTTGGCCAGTTAACTCTCAGAGACACATAATTGCAGAAGGTTTCGCACCTGAGGTTAGCGCTTTCTAAAGTGCAGTTCCAAATTAGTCAAAGAGCTTAAAACAGCAGTGTGCAAAAGAAATCTTCGCAGTCGCTTTCGCTAAAGGTGAACCGAATCAGTCGAAATGTTCAAAAAAGAAAACTCCTTATGAAAACAAGCTAATCCAGAGCGCATTGTTCATCATTTTAGCCAACTGTGTGCAGCACTCTGGCAAGGCTATCAACCATGCGTATCTTTGCGTAAATATAGACAAATCAAAGAATCACTTGCACTGAGCAACGGTCGCCCAAGGTCAGTGATACAAGGAATTGAATGCACCAATGTAGCAAGTAAAGCGATTAGACAGCTACACATTTTATGTGCTCAATCAGTACGATGCAAAGTGTACAGGTATTATTTTATGCAACGGTTTATATATAGGTAACGAAAACTATTGTCATATAGATTGAACATCACCCATAACTGATCGCAGTTGTTGCATTCCCATAGACATTCCAGTCGGCCCCTTTCGAAAATCGTTTGGCGCCGAGGGAGTTCTAGTCCCGGCAGTGGCAAGGATATGCACTACTGACGAGCTCTAATGAGAGCGAAACTCGAGTCTAGTGCTTCTTTTCGAAAGGGGCCGACTGGAAAGTCTATGGGAATGCGACAGCTGCGATCAATTGTGGGTGATGTTCAATCTATATGAAAACCAAAATCCCCTACTACTCTTCAGAAACCTATTGTCACAAGTCAAAAAATCAATAAATGAATGTCGAAACTTACACAATCCCATAGGGAATATTTCCACAAGTGTTCCACTTCCAGCGCATGTATAAACATGCCTTTTAGTGCAACCACAATAATGGCAGAAAGACAGCACTAAAAAAATTGGATGGAGAAAAGATGCACGTTATAGCACAATGGAATCAACAATAATTTAATCGTAAATATTGAATTTACTCAAAAACAGAAAGCTTGCATCACTTTGTGATAAACAGTGGTTTGTTCAAACCGTCTTGCTTTGAGATTCCATTCAGAAACTTAGTATTGACGTGCGAAACACTGATCGATATCTTTGGATGACCTTACCTGTTTCCGTGTAAAGCTGATCCTGTCAACACATAAATCATATGAGATGCGTACAGTGCGTTGGATGCACTATCAGCAAATCTTCTGGATTAGTAGCAATTTTGTCGTGCCTCTTCAGGACGCCAGTTCCTCAAGGTATAGTTATAATGCAATGGGTTAACACAGACAGAGACCACCGATCAATAGAACACATTGAAGAAGTCCGGTAGCAGAAGACAACTACAGCGGATTGTCTGACCGAGAATGACCCTGGTTCCGACGTCTGCATGCCTCATGATGCACTCGATTAAGTACTCAACGCAGACGAAACGTGAACTGATCTCACAGATTTCAGTTAGCTAGTTATGATTATGGTCAGAATAGAGGTATCGGTGGTCTATTTCTCAGTGATCGATGGTACAGGTTTAAACGTACGAGCAATCAACTCGATCAAGATGAACAGTCTGTGGTTAAAAATGTTGACAACAAACAAGTAACAAGCACCAACCGTATAATCGCTGTCTATCTGATGAAAATGACGCAAGATTTATCGTAGTTATCAATTAGACATTGTACAGTCGAGCCCCTCCTGCACAATCAATCACAACCAACAGGAGCATTTTTAGAAACCAAATTCACGTTTTACATTCTTGTTCGGTGTTCTACTATCCGTGGTTCTAGGCGAGAATACCAATCAACAAATGTCAGAACGAGATATACACGCAACCGGCTATTCCACCACACTTACAAATAGGTGCCGATGCGTAACTATTACTAGCAGATACATTACATACACATTAAGTGGTGCTGTTTGAGCACACTCGGTGATTGTCAAACCCAGGTAGCTATATCATAACTCTCCTCCTACATGTGACCAGTGCCCAAGGACGCTGTTTGTTAGCTGTCTCAAGAGAAAGATTAACGGAGAACATAAATAGTACGCATCATGTCATTGCGACGGTTAACAAATCATGTCATAAGCACCTCCAAAAATTCAATATTCACCCAAGTTGGTTTCAAGTTGAACATCACCCACAATTGATCGCAGCTGTCGCATTCCCATAGACTTTCCAGTCGGCCCCTTTCGAAAAGAAGCACTAGACTCGAGTTTCGCTCTCATTAGAGCTCGTCAGTAGTGCATATCCTTGCCACTGCCGGGACTAGAACTCCGGCCATTCTATTCATGAGGCAACCGTGTTTTACCACTGCGCCATTGACCTCACATTAGGCACGACCGAATTATCATATGTGAACGCTCAACCACTTTCGCTTGTGAGTAATGATCAGGTTGCCCGATCGAGAGGAGACACAGTTACTGTCTGTTAACTCCAATCGATAACCCCGCGATTAGGACTTCCTAGACAGGTCGAAATCTCCGATCTCATTAAACCTGCTAGGCGATATTTTAGATTACTGATGAGTAGTCGGGGAGTGGCAAGGATATGCACTACTGACGAGCTCTAATGAGAGCGAAACTCGAGTCTAGTGCTTCTTTTCGAAAGGGGCCGACTGGAAAGTCTATGGGAATGCGACAGCTGCGATCAATTGTGGGTGATGTTCAACTTGAAATTAACCAAATCCCCGACTACTCATCAGTACTCATGTTTGTGTCATGTAAAGCAGTCCTTGTGTTTCCAACATGGGGAAGTTCAAAGTTGGTTAGCGGTAGTGTTGTTGTTGCTGTTCTTATTCATCAAATACGACAAACGAATGACAAGTACTTCCTAAGCAATTCGGAATATCGTGGTAAGTTAGTCCAGTTTGACAAAATCTTCATTCTGACCAACTTTTCAATGAATTTTAAGAAAATCGTTCATTTTAATGCATTTAAACAGAACAAGATTTTTTTTTCAAATGTTGTTACATTCCTGTTCACCTAGTTTGGTCGTTGACAGCATATGCGAAAAATCTCCGTGTAAAAAAGCACTTAAAGCTGAAAAAAGATATCGTTTTCAGTGGGTCTGACGAATGTTGTGTAAAAAACGGAAGTCTGATGGATGAGATTGAATCAACAACAGAAACTACATTTTGCACTAAGACGTTCAAAAATAACCAGGATATTTATTAAAATAAGGAGTCTCTTGAGAACTCATTCGATCTCGAAAAACAAATACCTGATAACACATTTCACAAAAACGCGTAAACAATAATTTCATGGTTACTTGTCTAGAATAGGAATATTGCAAGGTATACGTACTTCGTGCTGGGTGGACAGAACCAACTTTAAAGTGACATATAACTGTATGGCAAATAACAACGGGGATTGATAATCATCCCATGGGTTAGGAAAAGTATCTGTTTCCAGGTTATGGTCAGATTCACAACCAATTAGTCTCGAGTGCACAAAGTCAGCTTGAATCGATTGGTTGCCATTGGCGTAAGGGGATTCTGAATGCGTACACGGGAGTGATGGTTTGATCAACTGTCAGGACAGGTTTGGCAATTGCGGACAGTAGTTGTTCGCGTGCCTCATCGACCTTGACTTTCTCTGATGAGGCGAATTCCTGCACCCATTTAGGCAAATGTTTCTTCGCTCTGGAGATCAAACCCTACAGGGTTCTGTCTATGTAACTTTCTCCGAAGTTACACGTAACTTAGCATGTTCAACGTAAGGTGGTACTGACAGGCTGAACTCTTTTGACTGAAGGCACGGGTAGTTTTTGTGTACGAGCAAGTACTCGGAGTTCACGTGTTTTTACTGCTGGTGTTCATTATTTCTTTCTCTCATGGGCTATTTGTGGTTGTTTCGCAGAGGAGCCAACATCTAGAAAGCAAGACTAGGCAAGATGGAAGCAACCGTCTACCACCGAGAATCTGAATAACTTCGAACTTCCATTACATAACATCATAGTGAACGATATTAGTGGGTCAGTCAAGTGACATGTATCCAAGGTGTGTTTAGCAATCGAACACACTGGGCTCCGGTTTGGTTGTTGCGTTGTTAGGGTTTGTTGCGTCGTGGCATTCAAGGATGTGTTCGATTATCGTAAACTTCGGTCCGTCTTACCAATACACTTATTATCGCAACTTCAGGTGAATTGGTAAATCAACTGAGAGGAAGAGTAATCCGTCGGATCACGATAGGAAACATGGAAGACGATAACGCGAATGTAGAACAACAGCTGCAACTCAGCAGCAGAGTAGGGACGGATTAACGTTGGTCGTAAATGTTTTCTTACACCGACTGCTATGTGATCATTTTTGAAAATCACATTCAACCAAATTTGCTTATTGGAATGAGTCTCACTGTGACGTTTGGTCACCCGGGACTTACGATGAATTTCCATGAAACTTTTTAACAACCCTTGATTAGCAAAATATTCTTCAGAAAACTTTCTTCTTTACTGATGCTGTCTTTAGAATTCATTTGTCTGGCTAATATATTCTTAGGGATGATTGAAGGACAAATTCTGAATTCGACTGACAGTAATATTCTCTACGAACGACATCTACGGGA
>LOND01001191.1:64354-75504 GCA_014220965.1 Paragonimus kellicotti | reverse complement strand
GAATTCATTAATATCATATCATGACAGTGATATGAATTCCGGCCTACGTTCCCATAAGACAACCTGATCGATCTCCGCGTTATCGTCCTCGCATTAATTATACACTCAGCCATACTTGTTCTTAAGGAATTTTCAAATGTTTTCAACCAAATCTCCGACAGCTTATCAGTACCAAAAGTGTTGCCCTGAAAGTTTGACGATTTTTGTGAGTTTATACTAAGTAGGAAATCTTGACTGTTTGGTTGTCGATTGTGCTCAACAACACAGTTGTTTTTGTCTACGATTGAACGGACAACCTGAACACCGTTTACAAACGGAAGTGACTCAACGACTGAGTATGATATTTCGATTGTATTCAGCATGTGATCGACGGCGCAATAGACAACATGAATTCTTCGTGTTAAGGTTCGTCAGAATTCAACTCCCGGTCGTAGAAGGGTTAGGTATGCACTTGATGAGTTCTAACAGAAGCGAAGCTTGAGGCTTGTACTTTCACGAGAAAAAGACTGGTTAGGAAACCAGTCTGAATACAATAACTGTGGTTAATTACGAGCGCCGTTTCAATTACATTGAACGAAAAACAACGAAATCGTAGGATACGCGGAACTTGGAACTTGTCCAGTTCTGATAGACCAGTGGAATTAAACAGATTGATTTCTTTGGTTCTTCATTCCCCGAACAAATCGTGCTATGACTGTAGTTCACATCGAAAATCAAACTGTCACCATTTCTCTGCCTGTCAGAATTTTCGCTCCGAGCCATGTACTACGAATATACTTCTCTCAATGAAAATGCCAGTAGATTAAAAATTCCTTGAAAATAATTAGGGACGGTACGTCTGTTGTCCTACAGAGTTCACCCTGAGGAGCACAGTGATTTCATCGGGAGCCATTCTGACTTGACTGTCATTGCATAAGCCCATCGTCCAGACTGAGTAGAGTGTTCCTTTCATGCTGTTGAAGAGGTAGAAATTTCTCGTCCGTTTTTACATCCATTCTGTACCATCTGTTCTTCGAATTAGACATTCTCTCGTTTAGATATAAAATTTCCCCATTCGTTTTACTATAACGCCCTGAATTATCGTGTTTATAAGTGCATCCATTATGACTTTGATACACGTATGCTGTCAACCACACTGATATCTATTGAATATAGACGTGTGTAACGCGCTCTGAGCACAGTTTCGTTCGTTTCCCATCTTTTCCTTGATTCCTTCAAATGGGGGATTCTGCTAACAGGAGTTATTTGCCTACGGGCTGTCGAACACTATCAGCTCATTTTTCCAAGCATTTCCTTCCGCAGCATCTCTGTCTCGTTCGGCAGTTCAAGTCTCGGCCGGAGGCAAAACTCAAGTGGCCACCGTGTTCTCATCAATTTTGCTCATCCTGGTGTTATACTTCATCGGGCCGTTGTTCTACGCGGTGCCAAACGTAAGCAGTGAAAAATACTTTTTATAATCTCAAACTTGATGTAGTTAACCAGCAGACCTCGAGTCACAGGTGGAAAAAAACTAAGCTGTGACTAGAGACTTCGCATTCCATCAGTTCAATAATTAATCCAATCTGAACAACGAAAATAATTGGTTCATTCTGAAGGTTTATATAAGACAATTACAACCGGATGATTCGTAAACACGCGCATTTCTAATTGGCTCCGCAGAACCAAATCTGAAACACTGAGTTCCCTCAATTCAGTTCATCAATATGGGAAAAAGACCAATAGTACGAGTTATCAATCTTTCGTTTATTCTCGTTGCTCGCATACCCGTAACCACTGATCATATAGAAAGAGTGCATGGCAATAATAATTGTAAGAAAACGTACACATTTGTGTGGCTCTATAAAACAGGATTTCGAAATAAGTCATGTTCGTAAGCCATCGGAGCAAACAAGGAAAATTGAAAGTACCAATCATTCTCTGCTGCCTTTTGATACACCGTGTGTGTTATACTGTACTGTCTGCGCGCCGACTAGTCCAGTTGTCTAGAAATAGTAAGCTTCTCTCAATCTCTCGTTCACGAGAAACTGCTAAACTTGTGTGAGATGAGTTTGGAAGTCTACACAATCTTTTGAAATGAATCTCGTCGGTAAAAACTAGCATATCCCGTAGATGTCGTTCGTAGAGAATATTACTGTCAGTCGAATTCAGAATTTGTCCTTCAATCATCCCTAAGAATATATTAGCCAGACAAATGAATTCTAAAGACAGCATCAGTAAAGAAGAAAGTTTTCTGAAGAATATTTTGCTAATCAAGGGTTGTTAAAAAGTTTCATGGAAATTCATCGTAAGTCCCGGGTGACCAAACGTCACAGTGAGACTCATTCCAATAAGCAAATTTGGTTGAATGTGATTTTCAAAAACGATCACATAGCAGTCGGTGTAAGAAAACATTTACGACCAACGTTAATCCGTCCCTACTCTGCTGCTGAGTTGCAGCTGTTGTTCTACATTCGCGTTATCGTCTTCCATGTTTCCTATCGTGATCCGACGGATTACTCTTCCTCTCAGTTGATTTACCAATTCACCTGAAGTTGCGATAATAAGTGTATTGGTAAGACGGACCGAAGTTTACGATAATCGAACACATCCTTGAATGCCACGACGCAACAAACAAACCGGGGCCAGTGTGTCGATTGCTAAAACACACCTTGGATACATGTCACTTGACTGACCCACTAATATCGTTCACTATGATGTTATGTAATGGAAGTTCGAAGTTATTCAGATTCTCGGTGGTAGACGGTTGCTTCCATCTTGCCTAGTCTTGCTTTCTAGATGTTGGCTCCTCTGCGAAACAACCACAAATAGCCCATGAGAGAAAGAAATAATGAACACCAGCAGTAAAAACACGTGAACTCCGAGTACTTGCTCGTACACAAAAACTACCCGTGCCTTCAGTCAAAAGAGTTCAGCCTGTCAGTACCACCTTACGTTGAACATGCTAAGTTACGTGTAACTTCGGAGAAAGTCACACAGACAGAACCCTGTAGGGTTTGATCTCCAGAGCGAAGAAACATTTGCCTAAATGGGTGCAGGAATTCGCCTCATCAGAGAAAGTCAAGGTCGATGAGGCACGCGAACAACTACTGTCCGCAATTGCCAAACCTGTCCTGACAGTTGATCAAACCATCACTCCCGTGTACGCATTCAGAATCCCCTTACGCCAATGGCAACCAATCGATTCAAGCTGACTTTGTGCACTCGAGACTAATTGGTTGTGAATCTGACCATAACCTGGAAACAGATACTTTTCCTAACCCATGGGATGATTATCAATCCCCGTTGTTATTTGCCATACAGTTATATGTCACTTTAAAGTTGGTTCTGTCCACCCAGCACGAAGTACGTATACCTTGCAATATTCCTATTCTAGACAAGTAACCATGAAATTATTGTTTACGCGTTTTTGTGAAATGTGTTATCAGGTATTTGTTTTTCGAGATCGAATGAGTTCTCAAGAGACTCCTTATTTTAATAAATATCCTGGTTATTTTTGAACGTCTTAGTGCAACATGTAGTTTCTGTTGTTGATTCAATCTCATCCATCAGACTTCCGTTTTTTACACAACATTCGTCAGACCCACTGAAAACGATATCTTTTTTCAGCTTTAAGTGCTTTTTTACACGGAGATTTTTCGCATATGCTGTCAACGACCAAACTAGGTGAACAGGAATGTAACAACATTTGAAAAAAAAATCTTGTTCTGTTTAAATGCATTAAAATGAACGATTTTCTTAAAATTCATTGAAAAGTTGGTCAGAATGAAGATTTTGTCAAACTGGACTAACTTACCACGATATTCCGAATTGCTTAGGAAGTACTTGTCATTCGTTTGTCGTATTTGATGAATAAGAACAGCAACAACAACACTACCGCTAACCAACTTTGAACTTCCCCATGTTGGAAACACAAGGACTGCTTTACATGACACAAACATGATTACTGATGAGTAGTCGGGGATTTGGTTAATTTCAAGTTGAACATCACCCACAATTGATCGCAGCTGTCGCATTCCCATAGACTTTCCAGTCGGCCCCTTTCGAAAAGAAGCACTAGACTCGAGTTTCGCTCTCATTAGAGCTCGTCAGTAGTGCATATCCTTGCCACCAAATCCCCGACTACTCATCAGTAATCTAAAATATCGCCTAGCAGGTTTAATGAGATCGGAGATTTCGACCTGTCTAGGAAGTCCTAATCGCGGGGTTATCGATTGGAGTTAACAGACAGTAACTGTGTCTCTCGAGGCGATCGGGCAACCTGATCATTACTCACAAGCGAAAGTGGTTGAGCGTTCACATATGATAATTCGGTCGTGCCTAATGTGAGGTCAATGGCGCGGTTGTCAACGCGGTTGCCTCATGAAAGCGTGGCCGGAGTTCTAATCCCGGCAGTGGCAAGGATATGCACTACTGACGAGCTCTAATGAGAGCGAAACTCGAGTCTAGTGCTTCTTTTCGAAAGGGGCCGACTGGAAAGTCTATGGGAATGCGACAGCTGCGATCAATTGTGGGTGATGTTCAACTTGAAACCAACTTGGGTGAATATTGAATTTTTGGAGGTGCTTATGACATGATTTGTTAACCGTCGCAATGACATGATGCGTACTATTTATGTTCTCCGTTAATCTTTCTCTTGAGACAGCTAACAAACAGCGTCCTTGGGCACTGGTCACATGTAGGAGGAGAGTTATGATATAGCTACCTGGGTTTGACAATCACCGAGTGTGCTCAAACAGCACCACTTAATGTGTATGTAATGTATCTGCTAGTAATAGTTACGCATCGGCACCTATTTGTAAGTGTGGTGGAATAGCCGGTTGCGTGTATATCTCGTTCTGACATTTGTTGATTGGTATTCTCGCCTAGAACCACGGATAGTAGAACACCGAACAAGAATGTAAACGGTGAATTTGGCTTCCTAAAAATGCTCCTGTTGTTGTGATTGATTGTGCAGGAGGGGCTCGACTGTACAATGTCTAATTGATAACTACGATAAATCTTGCGTCATTTTCATCAGATAGACAGCGATTATACGGTTGGTGCTTGTTACCTGTTTGTTGTCAACATTTTTAACCACAGACTGTTCATCTTGATCGAGTTGATTGCTCGTACGTTTAAACCTGTACCATCGATCACTGAGAAATAGACCACCGATACCTCTATTCTGACCATAATCATAACTAGCTAACTGAAATCTGTGAGATCAGTTCAGCTACTAAGTGTTCATGTTTTATCAACCAGATCACCGATTACTTCACGTGACTTTATTCAGTTTATGTGATCGATGAGTGTGTATGTAATGCAACAAACTGAAAGATATAATGAGAAATACACTCGCCAATTGTGTGCTGGTCCGCTTGGAACCCAAATTTATTAGGGACTTAGTATATCCGTCTACGAGGCAGAATTCTAGTGATAAAATTAAGAGAAGATTATAGATACTATAATGACCAGATAGCGCTTCTTCGACACACCGTCAGTGTACCATGTTTAAGTGGTCCAGTTGAAGCAAACTCTCAATTAGTGAGGTACGCACAGGAGCAATCAAACGAGTTAACAATAATATCGAGGGAATAATCTTCATATTGTAGATCTTCCAAAATATGATTACGCTATTTATCGGCAGGTTATGGTGACTGTTATTTAATTAGCACTTACAACTAGGTTTCTTGGTACACATTCATCAATGGGAGGTGACAGTTCGTATTGCATATGTTAAGTCCACTTAGTTCACTTTGTGCATAACAGACTTTTAGCACAATTTATTGTTGTTTTATGGTTTTTAAACCCAATAACTCCTTGCTTTCGGTTGTCTTGGTGACTGTAGCTATAGCACTGTCGTATAAACGATAGGGTGATTGACTAGATGAATCCTCATACTGAACCACGCTACCTACGTCCACTTCCAAGTACCTTCTACATTATAGTATAAACTCTATCTAGAGGAATGTACTGTTCACAACTAAAAGTTTTATCGGGTTGTTCATATAGTCACACCTGGGACCGTAACATCTGGAAAGCACAATGATGAATGTGGTGTACTAATCAGAGTAATCAAGCGTACACAACTGGAGAAAATAGCAGGATGATTTTTGTCAACCGGCCAGTACTACTTTAATGTGCATAGAGTACGTATATTCTTTTGTTCGGGACTTGCCACAATCTTATATACATAGGTTAACTGAACACTTACCCACTCAGATGGAATAAAGCAAATTTTACTGTTTTCTCGTTGTTTCTCTTTCCGTACTAATGGTTTACGTGACCTTTGTTGATTACCAGTCATTCATTCAGTTGACATTTCTTACATGACCTTTAATGAAGTCGTCATTCATCTAACCGACTCAACACAACTGATATAAGCATGCTGACCGACGAAAATCAGGCATTTTCGAAAGTCGATCTGAAAATAGAAGGCAGACTAATAACTCAAACTTTCTCCTCAGGAGGCGCGAATATGAAACTACACATTGGGTTGAGTGATACAGCAGTGGAAGGCGCTTTCCTACAACTCAATTTAATAATGGTTCACCACATATATGAGTTGTTATCTGGTCAATCGAATGAAACGTTTGGTATGTTCCGAACCCACTACCAGTAAGTGGTATGCTGAGATAACGATTATTAGTACTAATTATTCAGTACTAATTCAAGATGATAGCAAAAACTACACAGTCTTATATAAGGGTAGTCTTGTTGTAATAACAGCTAGTTGATCGTTCCCGACATAACACTTGGCCATTTGTCGTACAGAATAGCTTAGTGATCACCCCCCAAACACGTAATTCCGTGGACTATCAAAGTGCATACTTATTGGAACACGATTGCATGATAGAAGAGGAAGCAATAACATGGGCTTGAGCTCATTAGCGGTATGGATGGAAGGCTTGGTAACTCAGTCTGTAACAAAAGTGTGGAATCATTGTATCACTGTAGGTAAAAAAAAACGTTTTTGAAACAAATTCACATTATTGATCAGTAGTCGGGATTTGGTTAATTTCAAGTTGAACATCACTCACATTGATCGCAGCCTTCGCATTCAGATAGACTTTCCAGCCAGCCTCTTTCGAAAAGAAGCACTAGACTCGAGTTTCGCTCTCATTAGAGCTCGTCAGTAGTGCATATCCTTGCCACGGCCGGGACTAGAACTCCGGCCACGCTTTCATGAGGCAACCGTGTTGACCACTGCGCCATTGACCTCACATTAGGCACGACCGAATTATCATATGTGAACGCTCAACCACTTTCGCTTGTGAGTAATGATCAGGTTGCCCGATCGTCTCGAGAGGAGACACAGTTACTGTCTGTTAACTCCAATCGATAACCCCGCGATTAGGACTTCCTAAACAGGTCGAAAATGCACCTCGCTCGGTGTACGGTGTTCACTCAAATGATCTGTAACAGAAACGCCGGCTGGCGTTTAGATTAGCAAAGTGAATAACGATCAGTGCTTAGTACTAGTCACTCAAGTGATACATCCTATGCCCCGCAACTTTTTCTTGGCACCGAAATCCGGACTCCAGACCAGAGGGCATAGCGAACGATCACGCCACACCAACCGAGTTAGGTGAACCGACGGGCACAACACATCGCTGAAAGTGCGATCTAGTTCCAGTATGCGGCTTTTGTCCGACAAACAGAGCTGAGAAACGTGTGATCCAACATAACCCAACATCAACGAAATCAAACAGACAGCCAGAATAACACACTCTCCGTGGCCCACAAGTCCGACAAGCTTACTGTGGAATGGAGTAGTCGGTTCTAAAGTTAAGTCTGTACAATCCTAGAGAAGTCAGTTTGCGAACAAACACGATACGCGTAAGGGGTGCGTCAAACCCTTCAGCTCCCCCAAGCCAGTTCGATCAGTACTCACATGTATCAACATGTTATCCTAGGTCGTAATCACCTAACCAAAACCCGTATGATGCGAATGTTTTGTGTCGACCCAAACTAAACGGCCTTCGCATCCTGGATATATCGTTTTTCAGGACGAAGCAGGTTTCCAGAGAACAAAACACCTCAATCTGGACAACATTTTTGAACGAGCTGTCCACGCCGATCTCGATAAGTCAACAAGTTGCCTAATTCACGCCACTGATAAAATGGTCAAATAAGACATACTGACAGGAACCGGAACGACACGGCCCAGTGGAGAGGCCACAAATCTAAAAGGTAATTGAAAATCCCCGCAGTATTCGTGAAAAGGTTTCAGCGAACAGACTACTAGGCGTTTATCTGAAGAATCCGTGAACACTGCCCCGTCTGGCTTCACTCTGGGACAACAAAACGCATTCAGTTCATCCATTCTGGCCCATTTGATCGACTGTAATCAACACAGACACGAAGACAGCATTTCGTACCGTCTATCGCGTCCCGGCCACCTTGTCGCGAAAGGTCAAATGCCACATCCTGTCGATAGCCGAGGCGGTTGCAATCCGACTACGTCACCCGAACTTGTGTGCAGAAACAATTCGTTTAAAACCTGCGGCTTTTTTGACCAAACACGGCCGCCCAACCTGTGAAACAATTTGTCCCCGTCCCACTGTCCCAGCCCGATTAACACTGACTACTAGGACCGACTTCGTTTGTGTTCCTAACCACAACGAAGTACTGTTAATCATCTATCCAATCACACTTCGTTGATCAATAACATTCTAACACGTCACTTAATTTTATATAATTGTACCAGCCAAAGAGGAGAATTTATCGAAAACAGTCTGTTCGCTGAAACTGTGTTTTTCATGAAAACTGAAAGATACTAAACGACGCATGTCGTTTTGGCAGTATGGCTATAATATTTCATGTCTGGGTCCACGGATAACGCGATAAACCCGAAAACAGAATGATGTGCCTCAGACTCTATGGAAAATTTGTTCAGGTTTGAACAGACTTTTAGTTGATTTGTAAACCTGTTTCGTTCATGAGTGCAGTTATTTATTGTCCACCAGTCGGTGAAAATCCATCGTGATGGCACAATCCGTTAGGGAAAATATCGTATTTTTATTTGTCCATTTGCACTCACCGGCGCATGCTGGTTCCCAGTCCAGCATTGCCTTTCAAGCGCTGAAACGGTTACAGAGACGTGTGTGAACAGCCAGGTGTTATCGATCGTGGACCGTGGTGGTCAAAACACTGGATCGATGGGGCCGAGTGACTGAACTGGAAATGTTCGTACAGCCAGCCAGCTAATCTGGCTGTGGTTCTAAGCGGTGTGTTGTGCCCGTTCGTTCACCCGACTCGGTTAGGGGACGTGGCCGTTCGGTAAGCCCTTTGGTCTGGACTCCGGATTTCGGAGCCGGGACATACAGCATACTGGATGTAAGTGCACGTGTAAAGTAGGGATGGCAACAATAGCCACTTTTGTCTGGACCAAACCTACTGAGCCATGTCAATCACGTTTTTCTATTTCCGTCTGAATAGGTGCATTGTTTTCTGGTATTATCAAAAGGCACAATTCACTTCACGCGATAAAGTGGTGAAGAGCTGCAGCTTCAGATGGTACTTGTTCAACTTCTTACTATATGTTTATGATAGTTTTCAGCATTATTAACAGAATGATACCATGCAACAAGATAATGAGCAATGACGCAAGCTATATTGCAAGCACTGAGATAGTGTTTATGTGGCGCATGAATCCTGATATTCAACATGAAGATGAGCGCCAGTCAACGAAGATTGTGTAGATCATCGTTTCATACGTGGATTATATTTTCTGTTAATTCCAAAAACCATACTTATGTCCTACCGTGAAGTAATAATCCAGTTTGGACCTCCTAGACACTCTGAATCTGAAGTAAGATATGAAACAAGACGGATTACCTGAAACATCCATTAGTCTCTTTTGTGGTTAAAATCATTCCTTATTTAAAACAACATGATGATAAAGATATGAGATTGACTCAGGTGAACACATTTTTTGTTTGTTTTATTCACATTTTTAACGTGAGATTATTATTCCGTTTTACAGAATGTGGTACTGTCAGTTTTTTTAATAGTATGCGCCATAATGACTAGTGCAATTATTTGTTCATACCGACAGATAATGCTATCCTTTATTTTACTCAATTTCTTGGAGCTTTTCAGCGAGTTTGTTCCAACAGGTTGAGTTTTGCATATGTTCATTTAACCTTAAGCTAACCATGGAACGATGTTCATCGGTGAACCAACCAATTGTTTAAACTATGCAATGAAGTGGCTTCCTCACTGTTTCTTAAATTACGATCCGAGGCTATGGTCATAACTCCCCTGACTAATGATAATCTAACGTTGTGTAACTCATGGTTGTCAAGTGCGTATCTTGACATCAAAGCAATAAAAATAGACTTGTCAGTAAGCATATGCACAAGGCTAGCAAGAAATCGTAATGCACAAGAGTTGTGTTACTGAAGTTGACCCAGTATGAACAGCTTGGTGTGGTCAGTCGTATATTCATCATTCATCAACTTGCTCTGTTGTCTCCTCTGCAAACACATCTACACATACATTCACAAACCTGGTTGCTATCGACACGATAGGAGAAGGTTTTTGCGAAGATTCGTGTCAGTGATATGCTCACTGAGAATGAGACAATGGCCAACACAATGACGTCACTGATGGAGTCTTCCATGTTTCCAAGCGATGGAACCATAGGTGGAGGGATACTGAGATTCGGTACGTTCGATGACAGCGTGAAACAGTAACACAAAAAACTGGTTAGCGGGGAAACGCACCACGTACATCTAACAAAATACGCAAGTATAACTATTCTGAATTAAACGGTCCCGTCATAGAATGATAAAGTATGTACAGTGCAACAGAAGTCACTGCTAACATTTTGATGTTTCTTTACATCTGCGACGTTTGTGTCCATCTAAATCTGACCTTTCTGACAAACTGCCAAAATGTAGGATTTGTGTGGGCTGGAAACAACCTGTCCATGTAACGCGCCCTCATAGATTTGTTGCTGTTAGTATTGCATTAATTTGGGTGCAAAAAAAAATTAAAAATGAAGTTTCCAATCAGTTTTGTGGAGCATCTTATATGCTTTTGTGTAACAGTGCACTCAATGACATTGCTGTGAAAGAAGTATTTATTTTCTGCGATCGTCAGTTAAGTACATCATAGAGAACTGCACACCAGCTGACACAGTTCTAAAGTTTTATCCTTTTCCA
>LOND01001191.1:17574-42467 GCA_014220965.1 Paragonimus kellicotti | reverse complement strand
GACAGGTGGGAAAGCAAAACCATGACGTACACGCTGTTTAAAATTTGAAAGTCACTTCTGGGACCAGGTACTACTTTAATCGAAAGTTTTTTTTATTTTTTGGGAGAAGTTTATCCACTGTCAAACTTTTCCGGTTGCTTTTCTTCTGTCAAAAGTTCCACTGCACACTGAAATTCAGTCGATTTTGCAAACATTTCTAGGTTGTTGCATAAGATAAGAAGACGTTTTGAGTTTTGTTTATCATCGCCCACATATTCGGAACATAATGCAAATACCCCGAGTGTTTGGTCAGGTTACAGGATTTGGAACTAATTTGGAACATGTGAACAAATAATTTTATAGAATAAGTCACGGTTTAGAAATTAGACGAACGGATTCGATGAAATGTATGTGGGCCAGCGATCGAAAACATATATTGACACAGACAACACGACAACCATGATCGTGGGTTGGGTCGGTTGGTGTCGTGCTTTAGTGCAACGTGTTTCTCTCTAGCAAACAATTCGATGCACGTGGACGAAAATCACAGTCATCTTTGGGATTACGGGCATTTTATCATCCCTGTTAGGCTGCAGCGAAAATCGTTTGTCCTGTGAAGTGTTCCGTTCTTAAGCGTGTTATCCGCTGAAAGATTTTCTTTCTCTGATAAACACTGTACCACCTTCTGTGTGTTTACAGTGAAAAACCAAATTTCAGTTTAGTTGAGGTGATGTAGTTACCCACTAGCAGCTAGACTGTTGTCTAATCGTGGACTGCATTTTGCAATAGTCTACAGTAGTATAAACGTTTCGTCAGGTTCCTAATTTCAAGAAGATGTACTCATAACAAAATGACTTAGCGGTGCTATCCACAGCGTGTACGTCATGGTTTTGCTTTCCCACCTGTCCAATGTTTTGTTCCAATTTTTAGCCAAATCATGAGTTTAACAGTCATGGATTCAGGTACTCTGTGGTGCTGTCTAATGGTTCACAAAAGTACACGTCCAATTTGCTAGGGTTCTTGAAACCGGGGTTTGACTACTTGAATGGCACCGTGCCCATTCCTCCAGGGAACACCGCATACTAAAAACGTAATTGAAATTCCTTATGGATGATGTGTGCAGATTAGAAGATCTGAACCAACAAAATAACCTCCGTGTTTGAGTTGGATTACGGGCCCATACATTGAGTATGGATTGGTAAAAATTGAAAATGGTTATGCGAATCTGTCTGCTTATTACGTAGTTTAATTAGAGTGAGCGGTAGACTATGGAATGGCATCATATAAGTAGTATGATAAAAGTTGCAAGTGAAAGCGGCGAATGATTGACAGAGCTCAAGTCCAAACGTATTTTATAAGATACACATAGAAACACCTCTGCAAGCAAAGAAAACAACAACTTTCTATGGGCAAAATCATTTTAGATGTGCGTGGATTAACATAGCTGTGTATCAGGAAACTGACGCAAATGTCAAAAAAACGTCAGTTTTTAATTTGTTTCTAAAGATAGGAATTTATATAACTTATTTCATTACAATTCATTGAATGCAGTTATAACCTTAATGCTCTTCATGCACCGTAGACAACAAAATGAATACCACGAGAGTTTTCTTTTCCAGCTATTTCCGGGGACCATTTTCTCAATCCAGTTATTTACAGAATGATATCCAACCTTGTAGAAATAATTAACCACTAGTTTTAACCATCATCATTTAAATTGAGAGAGAATTTTCCGAAACAGTTGCCCGACACATTGTAATTTTTTTAAATTTTTAACTACGAGATTTTAAGGGTTTCGCAGAAAAGTGTGAGTTCATCAATAAATCATTGAGATGATTACAACTATCTCTCTTTATATATAACCTTCACGCGAAACTAAAATTCGTTTATGCAGTAGAACATACGAAGTACAGATACAACTTTCGCTGGTTGTCTTATACCATTGTATTGAGAGAAAACGATCGCAATATGCTACTCATATCACTACTATTCAGTAGTGAGTGGGATTTAGACACTGAAGTAACCACGGGAAAAATACAAGAAGAAACATTGGAGTGCAGCGTGGCATGAAATGGTTCTCGGTACATACAGGAACTGGGCATTGGCAACCGTTGCAACCGTGACGTTCTGGGACCAATGTTGTATGCAAATGAGTGGATTTGTTTGTTGTCGTGTTGAAGCGCATAACTCATGTATTGATTTTCCGAATAATCAACCCTTGAGCCACCCGAGTTACTGGCTCACCATACTAATGAATAATGGCGATATCAACCATCTGTTTGCTACGTTGTTGTCCACAAAGTAAAGTATTCACGTCAACATTCTCCCAACAGGACATGATTATCCTCTAGCCAAATGTCTAGGGTATTTACGGCTCTCTCTATCCCTAACACGCCTAGTTTAACTCTACCCAGAAAATCAATAGAATTTCGATTAGTCGATTGTTTGGACAAGCGGACAGATGCAGTACTGAAACTAGGCTGTGTTTTACAGTTGCGAAAGCAACAAATGCCCTTTTTGGTTACTATAATTATGCCGTCCAAACAGTTTTCTACCCATTGGATTTACCTAGTCAGAAGCAGCCAGTCAAAAACCGTAAGATACCAAATTTTGGCCACGATTGAGACGACCGGAATTCAGTTGAGTATTTTAAAACTGTGGGTGCAGAAACGCTTTACTCAAGTCTTGCGATTGTCATGGTCTAGCACCTAATCCATAATCGATCAAACTTCTGTGGTCCAAGTCTCGTCATAATGGTGACGTTACTGTATCAGAGCGTTCGTTTTATGATGTAGCTGACATCATTGAACTCACTGGTTGTTTGCGTTGGATTCGCATGAAAACGATGCTTCATACAAGCATTATGCATTCGAGTACGTAAAGATTATTTGAAACGGGCTCGTTTGCCAAAATGATTTTGAATTTTAGTACGTTTCAACCATCACAAACATTCCCACTTATTTGAATACTGCTACTGAGACAAATATGAGTGCACTAATTGTTATCTCTCCGTCAATACAACTCAGCTGAACAACTGGAAACATTATGAATGTATAAAAGTGCCAGTGAGAATCCAACATGAATAAGCTATTCAGTGTGACAATCAGAGCAACGGTTTCTCTCACCTTGTGGTACGTGCATGATTCCTACTGTGAGTCCGGCAATCACATCATTGTACAACCAAGTTTTCAACTCGTACTTCCGTAGTACCGTCACAACCGGAAAGAAAGCCAGAAGCCATTTTCCAAAGCGTTTTGCGAATTCGCTGCATTGTTTTTGGGAATTTTTCCGGTCTTCAGTTTCTTGATGACATGTTACCGACGTTAACCAATCAGGGACGAGTAGGTTGGTGGTGGTTCGGAGTAGGTTTTGACAAATAGTGGATACAGTATGATTTGATTGGCAATCATTATGATCAATTAAACTGTTCAATGCTGCAGAAGTTAGAACTGGACGTTCGATTTTAATTACTGACGCTTCGCTCGTTTGGATAGCATTCTGAGTAGATGGCTGTTCCACATTCACAGGCATTGGGATGCTAAAAAACAACACGGGAGGAAAATCTATTAGGCCAGTTAAAGACGTCTCAATTTGAATACTCCGAAAAATCCATTGGATTTGAATCGCCATCCTACTATAGCTCACCGCTGGCGTGCACATTTTCCCAGTCGGAACTTGTACTTCAGTCAGTATTTGTAAAGTGAACACTGCGGAGTTGGCTGCACAGTTGACACGACCGAGTTAGCACACCTACCGGTTCAGTAACTATCACGAATGCCGGTATGATTGCCCGACCGCCTCGAAGAAAAGCGGTACGTCTGTCCGGCTGACCTATATTATCAACCTTGCCATCAGGGCTTTTAAGTTATGGTTGGATCACAAATTTTACGTAGTCCACTGCACAACGTGTTCAGTTATTGTTAAGCTTCCGAATGCAATAATTCGAATCTGCTCAATTTGAGATCAGTAGCACAGCGATGAACACATTTATTTCATCAACACAGAGACCGGGGATATACCCTTACGCCGACGGTAATCAGTGCACCACAATTCAACATTTTTAGCTACACACTCTAATTTCATTGTTCTCCATAAAGTAGGTGAACAGAAATTTTCTTTGAATGCGAGTGTTATTGCAAAAACCGGTTATACTAACAAAATTGCTGAACTACCATCCAGCAGTAATACTTTTGCACCACCTTTTCTTGGACATCTTTTATCCAAAATTTTCCTACTCATTGTCCAGGTGAAGAGCTACCTCCGCTAGAATATCACAAGACCATGTACAAAGTTCAGTATGTGGGTATGAAACTAGTTATGGATAATGTTAGACTGTGTTTGATTAGCAAAGAATTCGTAAACCAATTAGCTAGACTGAGAGAGAGAATAAAGGTAAACTGTACGTTGGCATCTGTCCTATAACAAAGTCTCAGCATGGTCGCTGACGGTGAATTTTGAGCTGTTCGTTTTTAACAATGTACTAAACTTACCATACCCGAAGTTAATTAACAGATAAGTGGAATTTACGTTTACAGCAATAATCAGTCCTGGATTTCTTATCTCACGAAATGACTGAGCGTATTATGGTGAAGTGGTAACTTAACCTAGTATTACGATTATGACATTAAGCTAGAAGCCAGGTTGCATTTTAATTCCAGCTAGATGGTTATTTGAATTTTGCACATGACGCAGTGTGCTATATAATGACAGTATGATGCTTTCAGGTTTGCACTCAGCGAACTTTTTAGTTACTAATGAGTAGTTTGGCAGATTTGATGATTCACGTGAGATGCAAATATGAAAAATCAGTGATTCCTGGTCGTTTGAGCCAACACGCACAGATATTCCTAACGAGTTGCGAATCATTCTGCTCTCAATCAGTTACTGGTTGTCAGTCTCAATGATGCAAAGTGCCCCCCCCCTGTTCGTTCGACTAAATATACACACGTCACTTCGAGTTGAATGTTTGCAATCAATCATTTAATCAACTAGTTAATGAGTGTAAACGAGGATCAAACGAACTGTTTTAGAGTTGGTCAAACGAAGCAATAACGTTGTCCCCAGTATAGACTGATGAGCTCATATTCAACGCGTCCGTTTGACTACGTTTTTTGATGTCGCAAAATTTCCTCTTGATAGAGTGAAATAGGCGTAATTCGATAAATCAAGTACATGTGGAGTAACTTTGGATGGATTGTTACTTCGGCAATAGCAGTGTTTAACGGTACACTGTTTGACATACTAGTGTCTAGTAACTACGTCCCTTCCTATAAGGACCACATCATTCCGGCCGCTTGGTTTTTAGCACTGAGTTACCACCTTTTGTGAGACAATCCTTCAACTTTCAACAGTTACCACCTTCACTTGCTCAGTTCTATCGAGCACAGTCTGTTTACGGTCCAGATGTGCACTGACCATTAACCGTAGTTCCCGGAATCGGTCTATGCTACCTGAACGAAGACAAGTGTCCCCGAGTTCACCTGCCTTTGGAATACGCACACAGTTTAGTTCACTCATATCCAGATGTATACATCAGCACAAACTGGGATGCATCGGCTTATTGCAACTAGTCAGACATCCGACCTTGGCAGTTTAAAGAGTAGTAGTTTGTTGTACTGTCAGCTGCAGCCTAAATAATATCGTTTGGATAACCGAACGAACCTCTCAGTTCAATCTGGTTATCAACCTAACTTGTGTGTGACATTAGAACTAACAATGTTTGTAAATGCGCTTGTTTTGGTGCTTGAGCGCCTCGACATAGACCGTTCCGACAGACCAGAGGAAGTATCATCAAACTGTTCGGATGTGCCTACTGAGGCTAGTTTGTGGAAAACTAAACGCCATTTTGGAATACGACGGTTACAAACCGGCTACAATTGGAGGGGACCTACGTTCTTCCTTTTGAAAGAGAGAGTACAACTATTGATTTTCGATTCGATCCGAAAGTTGGCGTGCACACTGTTCAAAGTGTTGGAGTCAGTGTGACTAAAATGTAAACACTAAAAAAAAGTATACATGTGGACTAACAATGTGTAAATAGTAAAAAGTGGTTGAGCGTTGCATCAAACCACACGTTAGTGAGTGACATTCAATGAGGACGAAACACCGCTTCATCCATTGCAAAGCATTTATAGACAGGTCACAGCGTCAATATCGCATCTTCGTTTAAGGTCTTGATGAACGCTCACAGCTCACAAATTCTCAAGTATATTGAAGCATTGTTGATCAGCCGTCGACAGCCGGTCCTATGCGCACAAAAACAACTGTCAACCTGAATACAGCTTTTTATTATCCATCCTTCGGTGGAAAAATTATCTTGACATCCTAGTCCGTTAGGGAAACACCATTTATAGACACTGATCATGCTGGTTTCCAGTTCAGCGTCACCTTTCAGGCACTGAAAAGGTTACAGCGACGTGTCAGCAGCCAGGTAGACCGCGATGGCCAAATCACTGAGACGATGAGGTCGAACGAATTGACCGGAAATGTGCGTATACCCCCGTGCCAGGTTATTATGGTTGTGGTTACAGTGGTCTGTTGTGCCGGTTTGCTCACCAGACTCGGTTAGGTCTGTTCGTTGGATAAGCCCTTTGATTCGGAATCCGGATTCTGTATCTGGGTTCACACTTCTGGCACAATCGGTATAAATCCGAGGCAGGAACGTCGATTGACCCCATACGTTAGTACTTACCTGCTAGTTGAGTTCAGTTGTTGTTTTATGTACACGATGTAAAAAAGCGTGAAAAAATTAACTACTTTTTAGACGAGCATGATAAGCGTGTAATTGGACAACTGACAATTTCTCACTTACTTTGCTTCTGTTGCAGCAGGCTTTTCACTTTTTTATCCAAATATTCGCCTGTCAGCAGACTGATGACCGCAATTGTACCTTCAAAGAATTATACGGAAATTGCTACATGAACCCCACATAACATGCAAAGGAACACATAAATTGAAATTTGCATATCAATGTTTGCCCTAATTGTGGACAAACCTATTCACTGAGTGTTATTTCTCAAAAATTCTCAATTTTCATGACCTTTCACCCACTGGACTTTAAAGAAGTATGCAGTCAGCATGGCCTATCGATTAAAATTGATTCAAGTCATTTGAACGCCTTATTTTGCGCTCGAGTTCACAGAGTCCACGCATATCTGGTCGTGTTCGCCGACCGAAGAAAAATTACACACCGAAACTATTTTGCACGTTTCATGATAGCAGGGTCAATGAGAATGAACTGACCAATCCAAATGTAATTTGATTCGCACAGTGTGAAACTACTGCTAGTGTTCAGATTGATACCAGTCATGGGATATGAAATACAATAAAGTCAACCAGTGGTACCCGATAGTTTTCTTCTTCTGAGCTTCTTAAAAACGTCATCACTATCACCGTAGATTTCTAAAGACACTGCCAGCCCACATTCACTCAACATGCATAATACCATTAAAGTACCAGTGTAACAACTAAAAGTATTATTTTACTGAATCCGGAGGAAAATCTCATATAGGTTCGAAGTTCAGCGCGGCTGATCGAACGTGGTGTTGCCATATCGTTTCTTCAACAACAAGCTGAATGCTGTTCAGAGCACCAATGTAGATCCACATTTTTAGATACTTTAAGATGTCTTTTGTGTCTCTTCTCTGTCCAATCTCCTACTGCTGTCCATTTTTACTCCTGATTGAAACAGTATCGTCAGCATTGAGACCCACTACCATAGATAAGGTGACATTTGGAACGGACAATCTGTCTCGGGTTACTAACTAGCAAGCAATCATTCTATAGAATTATCCTTTCAACTTCAATCAGCTTGCGTTTGCGGCAGCGCAAAAATACTAGATCCAAGACACATAGTCGTCAGTTTCGATTGAAATAATGAACTACCAGAGTAGGTAATCGATGGACTTCTGATATTCGAGTGCAATAAAACGACAACAGATTCACCCAATTACTATGTCCCGTAAATGAACTAAATTTCTATAGTGAATTGCGGTACCAGCTGTGTATCTCTTTGTAGTTTTAAACTCAATGAACTGTACGTACATCACCTTAAGAAGCTGAGTATAATTACGGGTGTTGAACGGAAACTCACGCACAACTGAGCGGCAAAGTAGGTTGATTCGACTGACTATAAATAATCACGAATAATTCAAAAATTGTATGAAACACCAGACGTTTCTTAAGCTTAAACTTTTGCAAAAAGTGTCAAAACGGTAAAATTAAAAATGTTAAAGATGATAAGCAGTCTTTTATTTGTCGTGAACGTAGGTTGAGTTAGACGGAGATCATGGTGAACATTCACAAGTTGAAGTTGACAGATTGCAAGTAATTCAGTAACAAGAGTAATGATGATATTAGCTTATTTGGTTATGGATTGTTTGCTTCCTAAATTACAAATGTAGCATTCAGCTGAATATACAAATGCAACAGGTGTTACTGTAAAACATTAAAAACACGACTGTCATTCAGAGGACGTTCATGGATTTAACAAATAATTTCTTCCTCAGTGTATAAGTACATGTGGTTGTACGTATGAGTATATAAGTTTGTGTAATCTGGCAGAGACAACAATCAACCCAAACAACAACAGATTTACCCAGGTTGACGTTAATAAATTCCGGACAGGAATGATAGCCTGATGTGGCTTGTCGATCCGCGTGAATACATAAGTCAACGCCCAATCGAATTGTGGCAAACAGTGAGACACAATCAGGCCACGTGACCATCGCTCATGGACCAATCAGAGCTTAGATGAGGTAGGCACGACAGCTAGCCTGGCACAAGCAGCTACGGTGATGGAGGACGATCGACAGATGACGTGTGCGAAAGAAGCGGCGAGATGTGCAGCAGTGAGGTTAATTTCTACTGAAATGCACGTCAGTTTACTAAGTATTCGTGTACTATCTGTACTAAGATGATTCTTCCAACAGAGGAAGGCATATCAGTGCAATATACTATTCTTGCCTATACGATTTATGTACAAGAAAGCAGTTGCAATTCACAAATGTTTATGCATGAGATCTTATCAGCTACGTACGCCGTTTTTTTCACATTCTTTCAGCGTAGAACAGAAACTTTTAATCAGCAGTAGTGAACAGAACAGCTACAACGTATTTCTGAGGTCATATTCGCGTTATTTGTGTGAAGCCGGCTCCATAAGTGTACGGAGTTGGTGTTTGAACGGACAAATTCTCACTAATCTAGTTCACTTTCGGGCACCAGTCTGCGTATTGTTCACTAATGAACAAATATGTGCGGCGTGTTGTAAAGTAGCACACGTATATATTTCCAAATATGTTACGTATAAGCGATATAATTTTACTGTGGCATATGTGCGTGCCATCTAACACAGTTTGCTATGGTTGTGGAAAAAATCACGGTGTGCTCAGTGAAATTACGTCAAGTACTTAAATGCATCTACATCACACAGGTGCTGACAGCCTGGGGAGCAGTTAGGAAGTTCAGGGCTACAACAGTTAAATAAGCCAATGAAATGCTGGCTTATCGATTTTTCTGAAAAACGTACTAGGAACAGCAAGTGGTTTCTGTCAATATATCGTTGCCTACAGTGTGAATGCTTCGGAATGGATTCTGTCGATCGGAAAAGAGACTAGCATGTTCAACATAGTTCCAGGTGTAGTTCACTCTTCCGCTTATCCCATAATTAATTCAGATGACAATGCCACATCCACGTTATGGTTTTCATTGATCACCTTTGCGTTCAGGGGTTGGTTCACTTGGACTGGGAAGTTGAAGATAAAATGAGATCAAAGGACGTGTCGTGGGCTTCATGTACATCACTATAAACCTATAACTGCTTTGGACACTTTCCCGGACTGTTCGACCTAACAAACGTCCACTATTTACTTTTCATTTCTCACACGCCACTTTCGTAACAGTGCCTTCTTAGTATACAATACTTCCGGTAGAGAGACCGCGAAGATTTGTCGCTGGAAGGAGGGGCTGAATGTCTTGAAGTTGAACCGCAACTTTTGCACACATCCAGAATCGATCACTGTGGGTTGAGAGAGTGACTCTCAAACACCATGTTTTTTTTAGAATAGTCGCCGTCTTCTAACAGAAGTGGTTGTTACGAGAGGACAATTTCAGAGGAGCAGGAGAAAATGGTTGCTGCGCTTTTATCGATCTGAAAAATTACATTTTAGATATTCAGAAAAAATGGGAAAACAAAGAGCCGTCTAAACGTCAAATCAATTTTTCCAGGGACCAACCACAACAGCAGAATAATAAGGATTGGATAGTCGCACAGTTAATGGATATCTGAAAGTAAATTAACTAAACGTGCAATATTTTCGGGCGTTTACATTATGAACCTACCGATGGAAACGTGCCTGGAGGTTCCAAAAAAGAAATAAATAAGCGGCGGGAAAAATGATGTGTACAATCCGTAGATCGGAGGGAGTGTTGCCAACATCGCGTACGCCATACCTGGGATTAAAATACGTTCAAAATTGACTGATGAACAGGAGTCAAGTAATCAGAACATGTCAACATTATACAGGTGACGAATACAGTGCTGATGTTTTTCTTTCAGATTGTTCGAACTGAATAGTAAATGTCAACCATTAAGTCAGTCAACAACAGTTGACAAGATTGTGTTATCGATTTGTCTATACACATTAGGTTCAGACCAGCTGTTGTTAACATACAGATGAAAACACTTCAAGGTTAGAAACTCAGGGTTTTACGCTTTTACTACTCCTCCATGTCAGTAACAACACGAAAACTGTTGTCTCTCGTGATCAGTTAACAGAAAAAAGGTTTATCTCGTTCTTTATCTGATAATGGGCGCCATTTTTAAAATTTAGGTATGGTTGACAATTGCAATATTCACGTTATATTAGATGCAGGAAACAGACAGTCAACTAGTTGAACAAATTCTCAGTGCAATTTACGGCATGTTACAAGAAATGTTCGAATGGAGAATCTAACCACGTCTCATGCTTACGACTATCCATTTCTAATGTTGACGTGCCCACTGAATTTATAATAGTAGAAAGATATTAATCATTGTAAATATGTTCTGTGAATTTTAAAAATGTTTGCTTCTAGAGCGATGTGGATAGATGTTTCCTGTCTCAACTACTGGGTTCATTGCAGGAGTTCAAGTCTAAAATTCTGTCACTTCACAGGTGCCTCAAAACTTGCATCTCACGGTTAGTTCCATCTCCATTCAAAAGCACCAATTTCAAGTTGAAGCTTAAAAAACTGTACACGTAACCTCCTACACACAAGCTTTCCTGTCACTGCCACAGGCTGTGAAACACGCAAGCCAATTTCAGCAACCGGTTAAAAATTCTGAGCATTTAGTAACACACAGTTTAGCGAACAAGTTTTTGTCTGTTCTTCATCGGCTCAACGTTTGTATGGCACAACATTATTAAGTCTAACCGAATAAAACCTTACTGAATTCACCGAATTCAATCAAGTCATATTCAGAAGTGAACCCATCGCTTCAACACAATTATCTCACTAATATGAGGCAACTGGAACCGTGGAAGGTTGATCGGTCATAACGTGGGTGATTGACCTTGGCAATAGTGAGACCCGGCTAAACCTTTTTGGTTACTATAATTATGCCGTCCAAACAGTTTTCTACCCATTGGATTTACCTAGTCAGAAGCAGCCAGTCAAAAACCGTAAGATACCAAATTTTGGCCACGATTGAGACGACCGGAATTCAGTTGAGTATTTTAAAACTGTGGGTGCAGAAACGCTTTACTCAAGTCTTGCGATTGTCATGGTCTAGCACCTAATCCATAATCGATCAAACTTCTGTGGTCCAAGTCTCGTCATAATGGTGACGTTACTGTATCAGAGCGTTCGTTTTATGATGTAGCTGACATCATTGAACTCACTGGTTGTTTGCGTTGGATTCGCATGAAAACGATGCTTCATACAAGCATTATGCATTCGAGTACGTAAAGATTATTTGAAACGGGCTCGTTTGCCAAAATGATTTTGAATTTTAGTACGTTTCAACCATCACAAACATTCCCACTTATTTGAATACTGCTACTGAGACAAATATGAGTGCACTAATTGTTATCTCTCCGTCAATACAACTCAGCTGAACAACTGGAAACATTATGAATGTATAAAAGTGCCAGTGAGAATCCAACATGAATAAGCTATTCAGTGTGACAATCAGAGCAACGGTTTCTCTCACCTTGTGGTACGTGCATGATTCCTACTGTGAGTCCGGCAATCACATCATTGTACAACCAAGTTTTCAACTCGTACTTCCGTAGTACCGTCACAACCGGAAAGAAAGCCAGAAGCCATTTTCCAAAGCGTTTTGCGAATTCGCTGCATTGTTTTTGGGAATTTTTCCGGTCTTCAGTTTCTTGATGACATGTTACCGACGTTAACCAATCAGGGACGAGTAGGTTGGTGGTGGTTCGGAGTAGGTTTTGACAAATAGTGGATACAGTATGATTTGATTGGCAATCATTATGATCAATTAAACTGTTCAATGCTGCAGAAGTTAGAACTGGACGTTCGATTTTAATTACTGACGCTTCGCTCGTTTGGATAGCATTCTGAGTAGATGGCTGTTCCACATTCACAGGCATTGGGATGCTAAAAAACAACACGGGAGGAAAATCTATTAGGCCAGTTAAAGACGTCTCAATTTGAATACTCCGAAAAATCCATTGGATTTGAATCGCCATCCTACTATAGCTCACCGCTGGCGTGCACATTTTCCCAGTCGGAACTTGTACTTCAGTCAGTATTTGTAAAGTGAACACTGCGGAGTTGGCTGCACAGTTGACACGACCGAGTTAGCACACCTACCGGTTCAGTAACTATCACGAATGCCGGTATGATTGCCCGACCGCCTCGAAGAAAAGCGGTACGTCTGTCCGGCTGACCTATATTATCAACCTTGCCATCAGGGCTTTTAAGTTATGGTTGGATCACAAATTTTACGTAGTCCACTGCACAACGTGTTCAGTTCTTACGAGCAAAGAAAGCACGCCACGTCGTCGGAGTACCTTCAGAGATGGCTGTATATTTCTGTTTCAAAATGAACGTTTCTTCCACTCCACTTGAAAAAGGGTTCAAATTGAGTTTTCATCTTTGTCGGACATAACCAGTAACACAATCTTTTTTTAGGTAAGAAGTTGGACTCCGGTCCACGTGTTTATGGCGCAAGTATGCTGATCACTTCACCGCAGAGCTCCATCTTAAAACAACTGAATAAGCACATTTAGATGACCGACTTCAATTGCCTGTGTGATGACATTCGATCATTTTGAGGTGAAGCTTAACACCTCCCACCACCTAACATTCCAATTGTCAATCTTGTACTCAAGATCTTTTAGTCAAATTAAATCTAATGACAGCAAGTGTACAATTTTTACTGCTGATCAAAAATCGAGTATTTCGATTGTTAACAAATTGGATGTAGGTGACTTAAGACAAATAGAAAAAGAAACTTGTCATCGAGTCTTGCAGTAAGCCTCACAAAACAATCCAAGGCTGCCAGCACCACAAAGGTGGTTTGTTCAACGAATTAACGCAGGTTGTATGTAGTTCAGCATCACAACGGGTATAAACAAATATTTACACATAATGATAGTCAAGGATCGATGCTATTGTCAGTGATAACTTGGTGAATGGGAAGCATAATTTCTTGTCAGGTTGCCCATAGATGCTTCTTCCCATATTTTCACTGATAACTGTGATACTTCAGCACATACATCTATCGGACTACTCAGGGCTAGTATAACTTAATCATTCGTCTTCCCTGAAGTAGTTCTTTAGGTGTTAGATACGTTTGGCGTAGAACAATGAGACGCATCTTGACAGCATTTCTTTATCTTGACAATTCATACAAAATAAAGTATCATAGATTGAGTGTCGTTAGAGGAAGCTCTTTGAAGTGATTATGTTTGTTTCAGGTTCCCTGAGTTGACACAGACAACGATTTATCAGTCGGTTTCACGGTTGTTTAGCACCATCGGTTACTAGAACCAAATGGTAGGGGCATACCTTTTCCACTACCTGGATCTGAACTCCGACCAGTCTTCCATGAGGAAGCCTCGTTAATCAGTAGTTCGTTGACCACTAATTGGCGCAACCAAAAATCTTGTCGAAAAGTTTAATCCCATTCACTTGGAACGGCAGAAGTCCTAGTGATAAAAAAATGTTGCGACAAAATGAAAGGAATACTGAGCAGTATGCAGTAAGTTTGACCTCAGCTTATCAGAAATCTGGTAGACACACTTCATCAAACAGCAAATAAGTGACTGGAGGGATGAATTGATAGCGACTTCATCCTGACTAAATAAATCTGACTATCAGACCACCTGAAGACTGGACCTGATTTTTTGAATGTGTGCTTCAAGTGCATGCTTGAACTCATCACCTGATGATATATTCTTAACAGACTCTGATAGAGGGGTTTGGATTGAACAATGGCTTTCAGGATTTATTCCTTCGGATTTTATCGTTCATTATGAGTGTTTCTGACGACAAACCAATCTATCTGGAGGATTCTCGGAGAGTGTCGGTCTTTGGTAGAGTAAAACTGGTGAATTCGCAAATGTAAGCCTTGATAACTGATGTAGTGAAGATGACCGATCACATTATGCTACTCGTCAGTGGTCAGACACGGACATGTATTTAGGTATGAAAGTAACCGGTGAAAATACATGCACCTTTGGATTACACTCCGGCATGAAATGTTGTTTTCCACACACAAACTTGGCATTCACAATTGTGGCGTCCTGGGATTACTGTTGTTTACAAATGGTTGTTTTTGTTTGTGATAGTGTTGGCGTATATACACCGTGTGTTGATTTTTCGGATAAACAATCTTTGTGCCATGAGCATTCTTGGCTCACAACACTGGGTTGTCAAGTTCTCAACGACCTCAAAGGTCGTGTATTATTGAAGCGATTCTGTGAAAGAGAAAAACCGTAACAAAAATCCTGCAGGCTAACAACACCCACCCCAAACCCCAGTAATCTGTGTTTACAGCTTATACAATAAAACAAAAATAGATCACGAGGTCAGTAACAAATTCTAACGTATCAAGTAAAGTTCCTCATCACGGCCTGGTCATATTTTCATTACTCGTCTTGATTTAAATGACTGTCTGGTCATTGATTTTACAGGCCAAACAGCTGATCACTATCTATGATCAATGAATGTTGAGCTTGTGACATTATTGAAATGATCTAAAAAAGCCTACTCAATCATACTGAGTGACGCGGTAATTATTTGTTTGGACAGAATGGTGATGAACTGTACACATGATCTCCTACGAACCCGCTGTTTGTGTTGTTATTAAAAGACCGAAGGTAAAGAGTTTCGAATGAGTTCTGCTGAACGTGGATACTCGGTCTGTGGTCGTTTACTCTAGAATGTTATACACAGGTCGTTGGCTGCAGTATACCACATTTTATTTTAGTTGAAGTCAGAATTCAAGCGGCTGGTGTACGACAAACTGGGGTCGTAGGTTTTTTGCGGTCTGGTGACAAGACATGGTTTTATGAGAAAGTAGTTGCTCAAAAATGCGATCGAATAGCCCGAGGTTGTTCGGATGAATCTTTTAATCGGCGATGAGCCATTAAAGTGGTCGACTCGATCATGGGATTTTAAGTCGGAAATTTCTTCCTACGATGTTAGTTAAGATGAAAAGCTTACTCCCGAAGATCAAGATTGATTGGACAATTAAATTTGGCAGTCATAAATGAATGTACCACATTACAGGAGGCCACGTGCGTAGAGTTCAAATATCCTGCCTGAAACAACTTATCAGACAAAATTATCGAACAAAATTTTGAAAAGTACTTTATTTAAACCGTTGCAATATCCTAATTATGTAAGTTGACTATCACCCACAAGTGAATGTGGCTTTTGCATTTCCACAGAGTTTTTCAGCTAGCCTTTTTCGAAAAGAATCACTGTGCCTGGGGTTCGCTCTCGATAGGGTTCGTCAGTGATGTATGTACTTGCTAAGACCAGAATTAGAACTCCGACCAAGCTTTTATGAAATAACTGTGCTGACTATTACGCCAGTGTTCTCACATTAGGCAATACCAAATTACCATATACAAAAGCTCAGCCACACTAGCCCGTGAGTAATGCTCAAGTTACTTGATCGCGTCGAGCGAAGACAGTAACTCTCCTGTTAGCTTTCCATCGAAGGCTCGACGACTAGAACTTCTGTTCAAGTGGAAAACACAGAAACTATTGACGGGTATTTTGACTACTGGTAATTGGCAGGGGAATTTGGTTGATTATGAATTTTCGGTAAGAGTTCGATGGAGTGGCTGCATTTATTTGGTAGGTCTCATGCACCAGTTCCAAATCTATTTTTGCAGCAAATTGTTGTCTCATATTTGGTTTGTTTGACCCGTGAACTAGAGGATAGTGGTAGAACGATTATAGTATACGTTGCGCCAATCACCCACCCTGTTACTCCCTTGGAATTTGCTGACTAACTGCAGCAATACCAGTCGAACGCGCAAACCCTAGTGGAACGTTCAATAATCTCGATTACATTGCTCTAGGAGTTCGCGTACTAGGTCCGTTTGTTGTTCTACCATCAAGACTAAAGCACTTCGATTTGGCTCAGAAAGTCAGAGTGCGCAGGTGTCGTGACAGATGCAATGCAAGCATCTGCTGGTCGGTCGATCAGTCAATTGTCTTATGGGAGAAGCGTCGGTCAATTCTGTCCGAAATCCGGGTTATCGTGCAACCCCTGAGTACGCTTTGATTCATGTCGTAGCTTGGACATTTACCCAAACCGAAGATCAGCAATGCACGTATAATTTACCTTCCTCATCACATCAGTGTTATTAGTTGAAACAATGATAAATTCGAATTGTGAGCATTATTGCAATGTAGAACGATAGTTCATCCGGATCCTGAACAATCAGACAGACAGAGGTAAATGGCAGAAAGCTGAAACTGTGGATCGAAGAACATCCTGGGATAGGATCTATGTGCATCATTGTATCGAGCCAGAATAAGCGCTGTCTTCAGAATGGATAGCTGAAATACTGACCTCCTTTTGGACAGCAAGCTCGCTCCATATTTGCACACACTTGGTATATGGGGGGCCGTTTAAATGACACGATGATATGATGTTTTAATTTATCTGGATTGAGGTTCAATTTTGCAAACCTGAACTCGCTCTAATTAGCTAATTGNATTCTCCAGAGTTCCTGCAATTTTTCGTGTAAAGAAGCTACTTCTCTTGGATCCGGTGAAATCGCTTCTTCCCCCAAATACGTCATTAATTTTTCTGATATTTTCAATCCCAAGGTGGCTTTAACTGGTGACAAATTGTGCCGCTACGTCGCTCTCAGCTTTAATGGGTGATGCTTATCAGGACAAAATATGGAGTTCAACTTATGTCTGTGAGATAGCCGCACCAAATTTAGTGCGAATGAAGTCAAACAGTTTGAGCGTCGTGTTTGACATGTCTTTTTGATTGTAACACTCTCAAGTAGGCCGTCTGAGGTGGTTGAAACTTACGCTTGAGATAAAATGAACAATTACCAGTTATCAGTGCAAACTGGCTGGGTGACGTCACACTGACTGGACTGGTTAAACCTTCCGATAGCTGTATCCAATTAATCTTGTTCTTGATAGCTGTCGTTAACCGATTCAGTTATCGAGGCTTGCGCAACCTCACGCGTGACTTCCATTCGATTAACCACCAAGTCTGAAAGAGACACCGGCTGGTTATCGTAGGTCAGCTTGATACAGAGAGATTAGCACAACTCAGTGATTTGACTGTCCCTCATTCATTTGTACCTTTCTGTGTTAGTGGTTTATTTTAGTGAGACAAAGTGTGTTGTTCCCTGGTCGTAATAAAAGGGGGTCCTCTTTGCCTCACAGGAACTTACCATAAATAGGTTACGAAGCACCGCGCTGCATGAAGTATCCTTTAATTTAATTTCTTCTTATCTTATAAGTTATATAGTGCGACAAAATTTAATTATGTAATACTTTTCTGAAAAAGCACTAAACTACCGAGGTAACGCCCGTGGCCAGATGATAACGTGAGTTCAAGGCCAAACATCTGGGTACACTAGACTAAAAGGAGGGTAGGGTTGTGAAGGAGAGGTAAACCCATTTTACATCCATGACTCACTGCAAGCTAACCGGTTGAGCTCTACTCACTGGAGCCGTTTACGCTGTTCGCTAGTATGACTCGTTAATCAGATTGGTTTAAATGGAATGGGGTTTGGAAACCGATGGGTTTGCATCCAGTCGCCTACTCAAGTGTTTTACTACTGATACATAATATGAGATCAAAAGACCGTCCCCCCGATGTCTGACGAAATTTCTGAAAATTTTACCAGTGATTTGTTCAACCTGACAAAACTGATGTACTGTGTGTGGGCATCAGAAAGCAAATTTGACACAGTAGCCTAAACGACCCACTCGGCCTGCTATAACAAATGCGTAATAACTTTTTGGATGAGGGTCTTCTTCAAAACATTTCGGTTTTCATACTATAAAATCGTGTTTATTGCCAGCCGATAATCTTTTCGGAGCGAACAGCGCCAGCTTATAGTCACATTATCTTTGTCATGGTACCAAGTACGGAAATGTTCAGTAAAATATTTTCCGTTGCTTGCGTAAGTGCAACAGTTGACTCCAGTGCAGTTATTTTCATATCCACACCTCGTGGTAGGCCACATGACAATACGTTTTGACTGATTTTCCAAAAGTATAGACTTAAAAAAATGCATTTTCGTGCCTTGCTACCGGAAGTCATTATCCTTCGAAATAGGTGAAAATATCCGGTCATAGGTTCCTGGTATGTCCAATCCTTTCATTCAACTTCAACACTGACACAACAAAACGGTGAAGATAGTGAGACCGTGTTTTTTTTTCGTAGGAAGTTAGTAGGACGGAGTCCCGCAGTATCATTTGGAAACTGCCGTGAATCGTCTGACAGTATGCCTGCTAAGTTACTGAAGTATGGCACTGTTGTTTCAGAGCTTTCTGTAAGCTGACCGTTGGACCGCAGACTCTGGGATTTATGTGCGCTTGGCGAGAAAATAGCCCCCAGTAGTTACCAATGCGGCTGAGTTATCAGTCTACATACTGGGGTTCCAGTTTCAGCTAGGCATATTTTCGTTGTGTAACATGGATACGTTTCTGAATTGTCTTGTTAAGGAAATGACAGTACCGTACAGGTCTGAAGCAGGGTGCTATGATACGCTGCCGATGTTTAATTTCATCCAAGATTCCCAGTTTAATCAAATAACCACCGAAAATGTACTTCAAGCACTCACCGGGCGTTTGTTACTGTCCATCTGGTTAAAACCTACTTCACTGTTTCGGATCATATCGTGCTGTCAGTTGACGGTTATGTATCTTAAATAAACGCAGCAGCATCCTAGTGAGTGGTTCAGCAATCAACGTTCCCCTTAATTTGACGGTTGACGCTCTTTTTACTCTCTATTACGTCTTCGAAGAGGTGTTCTGAAACGTTCGTAATATTGTCCCCAATTTATAAAACGTTACTGTCTTTTGGTTAACTGTCAGATGAGTAGCATTCATCATATTCAGACAGAGTTCCGGACTGTCCATCATTGTCACCATAATTTTTTTCAACCCAGGAAGTGCTAACTCCTGATGTCGCCCGCCCAATGTGGGTGAAACAAATCCGTACAGCTTACTCGTAAAGCTGTGCTAATATCAGTTCCCTGATTACAAACAATCACTTTGAACATCTCAACTAGTTTTGCCTCTGATTCAAGTCCATTGTGGAGTGAAGACGCTCCCCAGGTGTTTTTTTCGAACACGACATACTACTAATAGTAAATGACCTGGTTTGAAACGGTTTGGCTCGATTAACTACACACTGATAGCTAAGAATTGTTAGGTACATCGTTGGACACGGGTATCTGACTCACTTACTTACAAACACTCGTTTTAGGTTCGATACGATTGCGTTGTGACTTTTTTCTGGCAGGCTTGTGTGTACACCTGCCATAATAAGTTTATCAGAAAGAAAGATTTGATAAATTGAATGGGTTTCGTTTTGTTTTTAACAAATTCTTTACAACTTGAAAGCAGCCACCAGGATTCCAACCCGATTGGTTTCCAGATGTTCTTGAATTTTCGACGACTTCACACACCCAAGGTTGATTGCCACTTTGCGACTGATGCGTTTCCGCCTTCCAATCTCATCCCGTTCTTCATGCGATTTTAACCAAAGATAAGGTATCTGGTCTTCCGTTTACTAAGTTGCGGAAAACATTCTCACTAAAAAGTTGACAATTCAGTTGAAACATTCCTTTATGTTTGACAATATCTCAGACAAATGTTTTGGAATGAAAACTCACATTTGAAACAAAGAAGAGGTAGGGGATACAGTAAGTAGACCATAGGAAGCATGACAATGTCGATACCTACAACACATAAACTGTCAAACTAAGACGGTAGTGAAAAACCCACTCAAAGTGATCTGCTCGCTGATTGGTTAGTAGGCTTACTGTCCCACTTCGTCTTGATAACTGGAATAATTGACAGTACAAATTTTAATCTGATAACTTTTTAAATTACTCGAAGATTCAGCCACTCGATTCCAGTGGACCGGATACTTCCGGTTGAAAAAAAACACCGTTCAACACCGTATATTAAATAAACCGCCTCAAAGGCGGGATACCGCCATAGTTCTGGCCCGGAGCGCGCAGTCATATGCGGTGTACATTTGTAAGGATGTATCAAAATGTAACGAAGTACAGCGCAGCGATTTGCTTTTATTAACCGTTTCCAAACCCGACATGATGAAACCACTAGTTCCACTGTGTGCAAATACAGCTGCTAGTTAGATAGGATGGTATTGTGAATAGTTCCAGTTCCTGCAGACTGTTAGTATTATTGAACACTTGCAAGATGACAGACAGCTATTCGGCCTTAGTGGATCTAATCAGCACCGTGCACGCCGGGGAATCCAGCCTACAATGATCGGCAAAGAGTACCGTCGGGGGACCCAGCTAGACTGTGACAGTTGTCTACCATTGCGATGGTTGTCACTGGGGGTCAACTATTTACAGAAACCTTTTTCAATCCTTTCGGGGACTGTAGTGGACGCTTGCTAGCTTGCAGGCCAAATACGAAACGCAACAGATGGGGAAAGATATGTACACGCTTCGCTTAATGTAATTAACTATTTAAAACAATTGGTTCTACTGAACAACACGTTAAAACGCTTTATGAGACGTGGGCTGTGCTACATGGCGTCCCTGGGTGCTTTTCTCATTGGGGTCGAGTGTACGCAGCGCCGCCTTTGTGCCCCCACATATTGTGCCAGAGTTGCCCTCATTTATACTCGACTGGGAGAATGGTACACAGAATGGAAATATACCATTAAAGCTACCTCCCAGTCCGACACACATGTAGTCTTTCTTAACGCATGTATATCGATGCCATTTCCACAGAATAGGCAAACGTAATAAACTTGGGGGGGTCACAGACAGAATCTCTAAAGAGGCCATACGGCTGTTATCATTAAATTTAATAAATAAGAAACAACTTTACCAAAACAAAGATTCAAAAGTTGAAAATCAAGAGTAGCATATTTCCAGATTGTCACAAACAAGCTCAGTCATGTCCGAAGAGGGGATATTCGGCGTGGACTGGGAGGTAGCTTTAATGACGTATCATTCCATCTCTCCATTCAGATATAAATTAGGTCTTACAAATTGTTGGGCACAAGCTGTCTGCTCTACCCCAATCATAAAAGTCACCCATTTTATTCCAATTAGTCATCAGTCCACATTCAAAGGTGCAACATACTACAGATTTTTGTAGGTGGACAATAAATGTGTTTTCATCAAATCCACTGCGAAATGGTAGAGAAAAGTACAACACCGAAAGAACGAAAAAGAAACAAGAACAAAAATACACAGAACACACGTTTTCGCTGCACGAACGTCAACTACTCTAATTATACACCATATCGCTCACTGGTGTGTTTTATTCTGGCGGCCCTAATCGGGTAGCCGGTTGGACCTTGCGGAACTAATCTCTGACGGTAGTGTATCTCTTGAACTCAAGTCATATAATGTCCACCTGGCTATAAATCCTAATCGAACAAAGTCTGCGCGAAAGATACAAGACGCATCAAGGCAGATGTTATAGTTGTTACACAATAATTATGTTGTATTGAAATTCAAAATTTTGCATTCCATTCCGTACACTTTATGTGAATGCATTCGCTCCTAAATTTACATAACCGGACCACTGCCCTGATAGTTCAATTCTGATAATTTCTTCATTTCTGCTCTGGTTTTCATTCTTCACCATGGTGTTATTTGTTATCTTCTTGAATCGTCACGATGAACTGGCTTCTGTTTGTTTTAACCTCATTTTGTTCTCTCTGTCTGAATGCATTATCCTTAAATTAACCTAACAAGACAACAGTTACTCAGTTCAAGTGTGTTATTTTCTCTCGTCATGGTTTAGATTTAGCGGTTTTCCAATCTGTGAGCGCTATTCTTATACATGGATATACACATTTCAACGGCATGTTATGTATTGCGATTCATATACACCCTATTCAAAGCATCGATGGTTCAGCAAAATAGTTTGTTCACACGTAAAACTGGACTATATATCTTCCAAATACTTCCACACTTGTTACAGTCTTGCCAAAGTTAGGACTTGCAAAAATAAGAGAGAGCGCCACGTTCTAAAAGAAATTAATAGCTGAAAAACGACTAAGTGTTCAATGCATGTAAGGAAAACAAGATAGTGCTTCATTAATAAACGAACCAAATGTTTTACTAACTTTACATGTAACTTCGTGGACTATTGCCTGAGGTCATAATGTTTACCTTTTTACGTCAAAATGTTTCCATCCCATGTTTCTATGTTTCGTTGTCATTTTTAAAAGACTCGATGTCATAAATATTTCCGTCAGTCCATTTCGAAAAGAAGTGCTGTACTTGGGTTCGGCACTTGTCGGAGCTCATCTATGGTCGGAACTTCAATTTTCATCGCTCTTTCAGCCCAGCCATAGTCGTTTTTGGGTACTGATTAATGGCGCAGTGTTCACTACGATTGCTCAATGAAATGGTGTGTCGGTGTTCAATCCCGTGATCTCAACTTGCGACGAACAACACAATCGAAACTCAAGTATAATGCCTCTTTTCGAATGGAGCAGACTGGATTGCTTTCTTGGTCTCATCCATTCGCGATTTATAATTGTAGATTTCACACATCTTTACTAAGCGATTCACCTCCTAAGTGCTGAGAATACCAAATTCTCTCATGAATTGTGAGCTGCATTTCATTGACCGTTATTCGATACAAGTTACTTGAGGTCAACCGTTTGTGTGGACATTCTGATTCTTACATCCACACACCTGTGACGGATAAGGATAAGCATGAAGTAGATAGTTGCTTAAAATGACAGCAGTGACTGACACTGGAGCGTGTTGAACGAACACCCAGTTATCGGAAGAAAAGATGGTATGAGTTGACGACTTCTGATTGACTGTTTACTGGTCTCGATGTTGTGCTAGCTCTAACGGTACGTGCTCACCCGTTATGATTTTCAGTAATCAATGTATGCTGCTCCGGAAACGTGTGGATTGCAGATGATGCATTCGGATCGATTAAAGAACAATTTATAAAGTATTGATAATTTTTTGATAACCAACACATTAAGAGAGATATTTCAGCCAGTCCACTTCGAAAAGTAGCATCACAGGCTAGGTTTTCGTTTTTTGTTGAGCTCATCAGTAGAGTCTCGAACTCGGGCCCACGCTCTCGTGAAGCAATCGTACTGGCCATGTCGTCTGAGACCTCGCTTTAAGCATGGTTCACATTCAAAGCACCGTGAACTACGTATTCCCCTGACCTGTGTTCCGGTTGCCTGATAGTCTGGATAAGAGACACAACTACTGATCTGTTGCTCACATCGAGATCTAGGACATGATAATTCAACCTGACTTTGTGTGAAGCCATTGGTCTACGAGGTCGCCTCATGAGGACGTAGAACGTGGTTCAGATATTCTCTCTTGATGAACTCCACTGTAGAAAAACTTCAGTATCCTGCTGCTGTTTGAAAACAACTGACTGTAGGTTCCACCTGCACAGGAAGGCTGCATCAAAGTGTAAGCGTTATTCAGTTTTTATAAACCGAACTGATCTGACTTCAATTAAGCCTTCGATCGTTTAGAACAATCATGAGCTTGCTGTATGTACTTAACAGTACCGGTCTAAATGATATATTTCTCAGAGATGGCTACTGCTTCCTGAGCGAAACTGTTTCAAATTAAAATGACGATTTTGACAGTTTGCAATCTGAGTATCTAACTCAAGCTTACTTTGTGGAGGCGCAATACAAGAAACTTTTGTAATTACAATCTGAGAATATGATGAATAACGATATATTGTCGATTGCCCTATGAACTAACAACAAAGTAATTCGACAATACGTTACCACTTTTGCATCAAGCTGTCAAATAGTATTTGGGTGAATGTGCCCTACAAACAATTAATTTCAGCAAAGCAATTAGAACACGAAAACTGATAGGTGCAGCCATTTCGTACTGACACTTCAGTAACAAATTTACAATAACATGGATTGTTTTTTGTATAACAAACAACTAGAGAGGTGGATAATCAATAAGCGGGTTAGGATAGGTCATTAAGTCCAGGGAAGGATCAAGTTCACGAACAGCTGTATCTGAACACAGAGTTGACTTGAGTCGAAGCAACTGTTTGTAAACTTGATCCTTCCCTGGACTTAATGCCCTATCCTAGCCCGCTTACTGATTCTCCACCTAGAGGTTGTTTGTCACGAAAAAAATCACCCGTTTTATTGTACATTTGGTACTGCCGAGTCAATACGAAACGCTTGAACCCACCAGCTTTCGTGTTTTCATTGCCTTGTTAAA
>LOND01001190.1:85060-108098 GCA_014220965.1 Paragonimus kellicotti | reverse complement strand
TGTTTAACATGACCTGTACGGGGGTTCGTGCAATAAATGAATTTGCAGGCTAAGCGTCTTTGAGGTCACAACGTTCGTAATGGCGAACAGCTCTGAAAAAATCGGCGCCTATTGTTGGTGTCAAATTTACCATTCACTGATTCAAACTGGGTTTGGAGTTTTGATCAAATAAAGAATAATATTTTTCGACCATTTAGTACCGACCGAGCTCCAAGATTCGTTGCTACACTGCATTCTGATCTGTTCATTTAAACTAAATGTGTATGTATTTTTGGGTTGTCCGCTTAGGCACAGTTTTTGACGGCCTTCCGGAAACTCACAGAAAAGGTGGAGGGCTCTCGAGAGTGGAAAGCAGTCGGAAGCCATGATAAAACGTCTCAAAAGTGAAAAATAACATTACAAGTATGCCCAAAACTCCCGAGGGAATGAATATTCCGTTCAGTAAGGTCGATAACTACTGTTGAAAAGCAGTTAATGTATGAGTTGACAAACTTGTTACGTAGAACAGTGGTCTGGACTATAGGTAAATAACTACGGCCTAACAAACTACATTTAACACAGTTGAGTATTAAGGTGTATAATACGAATAGGCATAAACAGGAAAATGATTAGAAAATAGACAAGCCAGGAGACTCACGTACAATACAAAATAATGTCCAGATTGATAACAATATCCAGGTGTATGGTGTGTCGGCAGTGTTGCAGGGGCAGGATCACGTGGATGCGATGTGGAGCTGTACAGTTGTGGTGTAGCTCACGTCCTCGTGTCCGTTGGCTTTGCGCGTTGCTGACTTGTTCACCGTCCGAGACATGGTGTCAGAAGCTGTCTGCGAGTTTAGTCGCCTTCATGTGCGTGCATCACACACGTGCGTTAACGCGCGTGAGTTGGCTCAGTCGATGCGCGCGTGTGTGCGTGCATGTGGCCTTGTTTCTCGATATTGAGGGAAAGGGGTCACTCTCTGTCGGGTGAGTGAAGGTGAAATACGCCTGGCGGGCCTGTGCGTGCAGAGTAGACAGGGCCTGCTGAATCACGCACTGGCCTGTGGAGCGCGTGATGTGTCTGTGGCCTTGAGAATAGGCCAGGGATATGTGAGTGAGCGAGACAGTTAACATGTGGTCTCCTGACCAGATGTGGGGCGAATGGATGGCTAGGATTGAGCCATCCGGTTTAGCGCAGGGTATTGAACCGTTACAAACTTCTAAGGTTGATTGCTTGAAAATTCGGTAACACCGATCTAGTGTCTGATGTGGAAGATGCAGGTGTATTGAACATATATCTTAACTTATTGCATTGATCCAAGGAGGACAACATAGCCGACTGCAACTGAGATGTACATAACTAGATTTTGAAGATTGGTTAAGCAAAACATAGCATATAAAACATTAGGAATCAGGCTGAGAATATAATTATCACTACACGCTGTAATTGCTAATGATGACATGAAATCAATCTTCCCAAATACTTCGGGGTGGAGTGTGTTGCTCCTGATCGAGAGACGTCGCTGATGCTTGGAGCTGAGTAGTTTCATCTGTTATCAAGTGTTTACTTGTGATCATCCGTCTGTGTCACTCCCCAGGTTGGTACGACCATGCGTGAAGAGTAGTTATCAAACACTACAGTGAGGAAACAAGTATTTAGGGGATCAGTACATTAAAATATATCAGACTGCGGCCACTCTTGTTGTTTTTACCTAACGTATTGATTGTCAGTTTGCCCAACTGCCTCGTTTCTGTCTCCAATGCTCTCCTACTTTTTTCAAACGTGTCATCCACTTCTATGGAACCAAAGGATTATTGCTCACCAGACAAGTAATGTTTTGCGTTCACGCAAACGCCGATGAGCGTTACTAACGACAGGAAATGGGATACTGTTCAAACATGTATCCTACGCAAAAACAGATGATCTCTCAATAGTACGCAACAGAAATTTGTCCTCTTTTTCTATGTTCCACACCTCGACTACGACTTTAACTATCGGAAATAGAAGGAGACATTAAGAAAAAAGCAAATTCACAGTTATAATATATCTGTAACAAGGGAGAAATATTTGTATGGCTTTTGGTGTGTAGTATGTTATCAGAACACATGCACAAGAGAACAAACTAAAACGTATCTCGTGGGTTTCCTTAAGAGGTTGACAGACTTGTTGTCAGAAGAATAAGTATTTAATACCACACAATATTTTCATCTACCTCCTAATATTAACCCAGAACTCGCCATTAAAAATTTGCTCAGTTTTGTTCCCGAGGGATGTGGTTTAAATTCGGCTTACTGTCTGACCAACCAGTGTGGTCCGTTTCTGGAGCACAGGGTAGATACAAGTGTCTTGTACTGTTTGGTCTTATTATACTGAGTTTGCAATAAATACGTAGCGCATGGGTGGTTCATCTTGAGCCATACGTGATGATACGTGTTACCTTTTAGTCGTGGTCCCAGCAAAACGTTAAGACGATCACCGGCGTACCCAACGAGGTAGACAGTTAATTAAGCGGACTTGTAGGTTATATGTGTATTCCAGTGTATAACCTTCAACATCGTGGGTATTTATGAACTGCAGCACGAGGTGTTCTCAAAAGACTTTGGGGGAATAAAGTGAGGACGAAAGTCTATGTTATTAAGAGTGCACGGAATAAATGGTGACTAAAAACCAACATCAACACTTTCTCATTAAGTCAGTACAGTTACACAATTCACGCACCAAACACTCCTAAACCATCAGTAAAGGTATTCAGAAAACAATAAATAATTCTTTCGTACATTATCACAAGTAATTACCACGAGAGTAACATGGATACCAAACAGTGGCTCCTAAATGACGTGACAAACGTACACAACAACCTCGATCAAGCGCAATACTCAAAATAAACCGACAACGAGCAACCGTCAGCTGTTTATATGTGCATACTGCAAGCTCAGTAAGCCGTCACACCAACTTTGAAATTAGTAAGTTGTGAGCACCCATGCGAGCAACGGACGATGATCTAATAACATCTTTGTAATCTGTGGGTTATACATGTTTTGTGATGAAGGATATCGCATCTGGTCCGTACTCAATATCGCTTAACGACTATTGTACAATGATCTCAAACAGTCATTTTGATGTGTGAAGCAGCATTTTCCCGAAACAAATTTTAGTAGAGCAGTCAAAAACGTAAATGCGCACGATTTATGGCCTGGCAAATTTCTCTGCATATTATCAAGTGCGTACTACAGAACAGGAGATTATAAAGCGGAAAACAGGGGTCAAATGTGAAACTAGACATATAAGGGAAACACACGGTGGATCTGTTCGCTAATCTGTCACTAACATCATTACCATGGGAGTGATAAACTAACAAAAGAATCTTTCTGCACACACAGAGGTGGACACCAACGTCTCAGAGCAACTGCCTCAGCATATCGTAACAACCGGGGCTTATCAGTTGCATAAACAACTGTGAATGCCTGCGTGGGGTCCACCTGGTGATGGCTCTCCAGGAGGTGACGAGCGATCGCCGATGCCGGTGGTTTGCGTGCCGGTTGCTGGGTGCACACATGGGTATCGGTATGCATCTGCGTCACATGTTTCCTCACCCATGCTGGGATGTGCTCCGAGATCCGAAACTTCAGCTGCCGTTCCGTCATGCCAATGTAGTCGACCTGGCAACTACATGAAAATCGGTAAATGATATGGGATCTGGCGAACGGAGGTATCTGAGGTTTAAGAGATGGAACAGGAATTCGTTTTGTGGTGTAGGTTAACACGAGCTCTGCGGCGTTGTACGTCCGTAATACAGCGGCTTTCAATCGGCGTTGTAGCAACGTACTGACATCATGTTGGAAGTAGAATTTTACATTCGATGTACATAAAAGAAGGAGGCGTTCGAGTTCAGTCGTTGGAATGGGTAATTCCAGTTGATTCGCATTGACATAATCACATATGATGCGAATAGTTTCATGTAGGGGTACGTTTGTGAATAACGAATTGACATCCATGCTAGTCATGTATTTCTCATGAAGATTGACCTTGTCGAGAATTTCAGCAAGCTGGAAGCTGTCTTTCAGCGAATGTTTGCACATTGACTGTTTCACTGGTTCTAATATCCTAACCAGCCACTTTGCTAGCTTATGTTGGGGTGAGTTAGACATCGACAAAACTGGTCGCAGTGGCACATTGTCCTTGTGAAGCTTGGGCAATCCATAAAGCTGAGGCGTACGAGAGCCTCTGGGTCGTAATGCCTTCGCTGTTGTTGAGTTGATTAAGTTCATTTGTTGCAAAAGTTTTAATTCTTTTGATATTCTTTGTTCGAACTCGATGGGAGTATCAGGAGTATCATCAGCAACGAACTTGGAACGATCATTCAAAATAGGCAACATTTTTTCTATATAACTCGATTTGTCAAGTAATACTGCTCCTGACCCCTTATCCGGATGCAAAATCACCAACGCGTCGTTCCTTCTAAGCTCCTCCAAAGCACCAATGTGTTTTGGTGTGAGCCCACATTTTTGTCTGGAACTAGTTGTGCGATACTGATGTTCAAGATCAACTAATTTCGCCTTAAACCACTGCGCATTGTCATTGGAGATTGGGGTCAGTTTTAAGAGTTGATCGAAAAGTAGTTCGAATTGAGCCTGTGTTTCAATGCTGTTGCATTTTTTCCGTGGAATGCAAAATTTCAATCCACACGACAGTGCTTCTAGCTGTAGTGTACTCAGCCGCACTGAAGACAGGTTAGTTACATATCTACTGGGATTTTCTGGCAGAGTAGCTTCACAACAATTATGCACAAGAGACTTTTCCAATGAATCTAACATGAACTTCTTAGATTGTTCAACCTTTTCATGACAAAAGTTCACAAACTTCAAATGACATACCAGAGCTCGTGTTAACCTACACCACAAAACGAATTCCTGTTCCATCTCTTAAACCTCAGATACCTCCGTTCGCCAGATCCCATATCATTTACCGATTTTCATGTAGTTGCCAGGTCGACTACATTGGCATGACGGAACGGCAGCTGAAGTTTCGGATCTCGGAGCACATCCCAGCATGGGTGAGGAAACATGTGACGCAGATGCATACCGATACCCATGTGTGCACCCAGCAACCGCCACACAAACCACCGGCATCGGCGATCGCTCGTCACCTCCTGGAGAGCCATCACCAGGTGGACCCCACGCAGGCATTCACAGTTGTTTATGCAACTGATAAGCCCCGATTGTTACGATATGCTGAGGCAGTTGCTCTGAGACGTTGGTGTCCACCTCTGTGTGTGCAGAAAGATTCTTTTGTTAGTTTATCACTCCCATGGTAATGATGTTAGTGACTGATTAGCGAACAGATCCACCGTGTGTTTCCCTTATATGTCTAGTTTCACATTTGACCCCTGTTTTCCGCTTTATAATCTCCTGTTCTGTAGTACGCACTTGATAATATGCAGAGAAATTTGCCAGGCCATAAATCGTGCGCATTTACGTTTTTGACTGCTCTACTAAACTTTGATGTGTTCACCGATTCCAGTTTTAAGCATTCTTTTCGTTCTAAAAATGTAGCTCTTTCCGCAGCTGGGAGGAAATCTGTTAATCACAATTTAAACGACTAGTTTGAACTTCTTCAGTGTAGTGGAAAGTGGAATATTTCAACAGGCACGATATGTTCTATTAGTGTTACTTATTCTTTTACCAATATTCTAATACACGAAACAAAAGATTTTATGGGAGTATATTTAAGCCTGCTCTATATTTCTAATCTGGCCACTACTCTTCACAGAGAATTTGGGGTTTTATTTTGCATCTAAAGTTTTTAATAAATAAACAGCATAGCTATGATAAACTACCATGGACATGTTTAAGCTGATGTAATTATGGCTAATAATGAACAAACTTTTTTCTGTATACAAACGGTACGTTAATGACGTGCACCTGATTAAAAGATGTATGGAACAAGTTGAAAAAGCAATCTATATGTTCAACTCTATCCACCCAAACAACTTTCGGCAACCTTCGAATGTGATCACGAAAACAGTTGACTTCTCTTAAACATTTTGAGCAGGCCTTGTTCAAATTTATTTATTTAGCTTCCATTGTACCAAACTTAGCATGAATAGGACATCATCTGAATTCTGTAGATTCTGCTCCTGCAACCTAAAAGGTTGGGCGTGTGTTATTTTACAGAGCTTTAAGTGCACACTTCGACCGTAGAGTGGAAGAACAACAAACGATGGTGCATGAAATGTTTCATGCTAATCATTAGAAGAGACCCTTTGTCAGATAATGAAACAAATTGGTATATGTAAGTCTAACAACAGTGAAAGTGCTTAACAAAGGAGTCTACACTAAGCTTCCGTTCAAAGACAATGTTGTGATGAACAGGTTCGAGAAAAAACAACAGTGTCAACCAGAAACATCCAGACAATGCACCAATGTTAGTCCCATTAACACAATTCAATTGGTTGCCAGTACCCTCGATCATAAAATGAATTCCAATTCCATTTTAAAACATTCAACAGTAATCGCCACTGTGCATAGCAGAAGCACATCACCATTTTTATACGGTAGTAATAACACCGTGATTGAGTCAACGAAGTTATAACGTAGTCTGAATTATATAAATACATGCACTGAAACAAAAAAAGCATAAAGTTCAGTTACAGATTATAATCAGTCCACCCGTCTGAGGTCAACCTGAAGTCCGGGTCGTTGTATTAACAACGTTGGTTCCTATTCAGACGCTCGAAAGTCACTGTCAGCGTCAACCTAATTGCTAATACTTCTTCAGTAACTTGATTCGTTCCCAGACAGTCTCAGGAACATCAATCTTAATACCTCTCCATGATTTAGTTTCAGAATATTTATGCAACCTAGTCACTATGACTAGGTGCACAGAACCATCAGCTAAATCAAGTAGTCAGCATCCACGTCTACCGAGATTACTCAGTACCCTTCCGCCGGAAAGTAACAGTTCATCGTAGTAATAAAACTTCAGCAGATTCCTACCTAAGCTTGCTGACTGTTTATACACGTTGACTGAATAACTTAGCTGGACTTTCTCCGACTGTAACACAAGCTGCTTACCTGTATTGCACTAAAGTGTCATCAACCCCTTTGTCGAGCTCGACAGAAGTAACGTCGTTATACTTTTTGAAATATGCACGGACTTCTCGACTGCTTTTCGTGCTTTGTATAGTAAAAATACTGTTGTCGTTTATAACCACCACACAGTGAATTCCATCTCCGCTGAAGGTCTTTCGGAATGCAGCAATCGTGAACTTAGCATGTGGCGAAGTCTTGGTTATCATTGTATAGTATTTGTCATGAAATGGACCATAATGATATGCAACGTGAGCTGCCAGACTACGAAATCTTGGTTTGGGATGACTTTTATGAACACAGCTGACACAATCACGTGTCACCCGAGATGTATCAGCACTTATCTCTGGCCATCGGCACCTTAGACGTATCAATGTTTTCAATTTACCTCTACCATAATGACCGGAATGCAAACCAGACAAACTTACTGAAAGAAGAGTAGCAGGCGCGACAAACCTACCGTTAAAACACAAAACAATGTCAGGTGCAAATGAACGCTCTGCGTGATGAGTAAAAATTCTGGAAAACTGTTTTTTGGGTTCACATTTCATCGTTTACATATATCCGAAATAACTACGGAAAATATTTTCCAGTATACAGAATCCCATTAATTTGACCAGATAGAAGTGGCTGAACTGATAAGTACTCAAATTTTATGGTTTCTTAACAGCTAGTTCACCTGGATATGCAGTCAGCATGGTGCTTGTATGTGGTTCGAATGCCGGTGAATGTCATAAGAGGACACGCAATGAGTAGACAACGACCAATTTCAGAGCCACGCCCGCTGGGATATGAGAATGCGACTTATGATAGATGGTAAGTAGGCTACAATTCCCTTGGTTAGATATAATTGTAGAATTTGCACCAGAGAGTTATTTCTGGGGAGTAGCGGAATATTTTCGATTGATGTAAACTGAACATCACTAAAAGCTGACCATAGCTTTTGAATGTGGATGGGCTTTCCAGCCAGCCTCCTTAAACAAGAAACACTAGACTGGAGTCTCGTCCTTGTTGGGGCTCGTCAGTAGTGCATATCCTTACCGCCACTCATGCTCGGGATTTGAACTCTGACCACACTTTCATGAGGGGACCGAGTTAACCATTACACTATTGACTGCATTAGGCACGACTGAATTACCGTATGTAAGTGGTAGGCAAAATTCCCCTGCGGACAATTATCCGGTTGTTCGAACATCTCAGGAGCAGGCACAGTAATAATCCTATTAGACCTAAGCAATTACCTTATTACCCATCAGTAATCAGAACATCGCCTCAGCAAGTGAGTGAATTTTGTGATTTCAGCTGGGACAGAAGTCCTAATAGTGGGATCACTGATGGAAGTTTGCAGGATATTTGCTACCTCCTCTTAAAACGATCGACGAACCTGGTCATTAGTCACAAGCAAAAGTGGTTGAATCCTCAGACATTATAATTCGGTCGTGTCAAATCTGAGGCTGATGATACAGTTCTGAACACGATCGCTTCATGAAAGCTTGGCCGAAATTCAAATAACCACCTTGGTAAGGCTGTGCACTATCAACAACCTCTAACAAGAGTGAAACTCATGTATACTGCTTCTTTGTTAAAGAAGCTGACTGAAGACATATACGGTACTTAGGTTTTCGCGAAGATGAGCTACAGCGCAATAAACGACAGTTTGGGTATAACCATGTTTTGCTGAACTACAAAACCTCAAAATACGCTTAGGCGGATATCTACTTTTACTATTAAAAAACACATGGCTGTAGAGGACGCACCCCCAATAATATCAGATTTAGTCTTTGGATGGAGCGTTCGTGGATCGACACGTCCGGGGAAGGGTTTTAACTAACAGCGTCGTGTAATATCACGAGCGTCAGTCAGCACCAAATTGTTTGAGTTAACAAACAAAAATAGCCTCTGCTTTTTGGACACTATCAGAAGGAAACAGGAAGTAAACCCCTAATGGATGTAACTCAACAAGTCTTCTCTGTGGGAAGTTGAACAGAGTTAGAGAACATTTGGTATTGGGTAATAATCCGGCATCAACAGTTGAATATCACAGACAGGAAGATTGTGTGATGCATCAAAACACCTAGCAGGATTAATAACAACATTGTAACCATAAAGTCGTTCATATGAACCAAACAGTCTGCCACCGTAAGTACTGTTGGTAGCACCATTTATATTATCGTGGTAAACTGCAACGTATCAAGTGCTACCAGTGACATATCTTGAAGAACTGTTGAGGAGGCACTTGTTCTGAAAGTTTAAAGATTTATCCGAAGGGTCCAAGCCTAGTATTTATTATAGATAATGAACTTGACTAACTGTTAATGAGAATTTTCAGGTATGTGTGCTCATGATCAGATTTCGAAAAACAATTCGAACCAACAAATCGGTAGAGATGTCTCTTGTTTCTTCTGTTCCACAACTTCTCCGGGACAAACATTTGTTTACCACATAGTCTTGACATTCGACCATCACGTTTCAGCAGCGGGTGGGTAACCGAGTCCAAATGTGAAATTTCCGAGCTTCTGGCGTGGCTTCGTAGCTCAGCTGGTAGAGCGCTTGCCGCGTTCAGGCATGGTGTTTCTGTCGCTGGTTCGAATCCAGCCTGATTTTTCACAGTTGCGTCTCATCTACATCATTTTACGGTTGAGAGAGTACGTAAAGCTCCAGCAGAATTACTTGTTTGAAGGCGGTTCTCTTGAAAGCTCATCCTGAAACGTAATCATACTGATGTAACAAACAATAAGCTACCACTGTGAATGAAACCGCTTTCTATCTCTATCATTCTGTTATGGTATCGCTAAAAACACAGGCGATTCTCATCTTCAACAGATGACCAGAAGCTTATCTTCAGTGGCAACTCTACCTAGCCGGTTCACTTTTTAATTATCTTTGACATCAAGTTTGCCTGGTAATTTGCATATGTACTCAGTCCCATTGTTCTACAGTAGGACGCTGGGTTACAAACTTGGCCCTCGTTCAGGTAGGTCAAATAAAATCATTCTTCAAGATATGGGACCGCTTTTGTTTAAATCTGTTGGCAACGCAATCGCTGGATGGCTGGTCATCATCGCCATATGGATTGACTGTATACAGGCCTTTTATATGGCCCAAAATTCCCCAGCCATCCAGCTCAAATTTGTCGGAATACAGATGTTAACCATCACTGCATCGTTTACGGTACCTATTTCTGTATCTACGCAAACTTCATTTAAGTGTTTACACTAATCTTAAAGATTCGGAGACCAAGGATAACACTATAAACCTCCGTCCACTTCTGGTTCTATATACCCAAATCTGCGGCTTGCTTCTGTCCGAAACATCAAATAAGTTATCCACAATAATTGTGGGTCACTATCTTAACGCCTACAACAAACCTTCTCAAAACTTGGTAAATGACTAAAAGTTGGACTGACTTTTGTAATCGTCGTACCATGCAATATGCAGCACAAAAGTTTTGACAACAGGTAGCAAATTCAATGATTTGAAGTGAACTTCAGAGATCAAGATTATTATTTCAAGTTGAATGTCACCCGCATTCGATCACAGTCCTTGCATTCAGATGAGCCGTTTCGGTCTAGCCCACTTCGAAAGGAAGCACTAGACTCGAGTTTCGCTCTTATTAGAGCTCATCAGTAGTGCATATCCTTGTCTGGATCGGAGTTTGCACTCTGACCCTCGTGCTTGTGAGACTAGCGTGTTAACCACAACACCAGCAACCTCACAATTAGAACATGAGTGATCACTCATACCTAAACGCTCAACCGCAACCTTGCGTTCAGCCCGCCCGATCGTCGGTGATTGAAGACACAGTAACTGTCGTGTTAACTCCAATCGATAACCCCGCTTTATTAAAAGCGAAACTCGAGTATAGTGCTTCCTTACGAATTGGGCTGGCCGGAATGCTTGTCTGAATGCGAAGACTGTGGTCGATTGTCGGTCTTGTTCAGTGCTTCGTATATTCGCTTTACTCATCATTTTCTTTGCACTTTCCCGGTGTTATGGTCATTATGTGCCAGACATCAGTGGGCTCACTTTCATCTGTTTATAGAGAGAGAGAATGTTGAAACCACATCGTATTTTGTATCTTGTCGTCCCTGGAACGACCATATAAAGCGAAAACCTTCCATTGCGTTGCCTAAACTTCCACCATATCTGCAAGGTTTAAAAGATATAAGAGCACAGTGACTTGCCAACAAGGAACGCAGGACCACATACAATCGGGCGAATAAGGCAGGTAGTAAGATCCGAGTTAGCCCATTTGTTTGTAGCATCAAAGGTGGCACACACAGGTCGAAAACAAACATCTCATCAGCTGCTACACGCATCGTAGAAATAAGGTGGTGATGATTAGGCACGGAAGGTGACAGCAATATCTTACCTAGAATATCACCTTTAGCCACCGAACTACTGCCAACGCTGGAAACATACGGGCTGATTTTATCTGTCGCGCCTGACGGAGTGATGAGTTTGTTATTTCTTGTAAGTAGTTCGACAGTTTTATAATCCAGAAGAGGTTTAACTGCAAAAAACTCTGGACCCGATCACGACTTTAACCAGAGACACAAACAGCATGCCTAAACAGTACATCCGGCTGAGTTACGAGGACACTCCATGGGCTATTCGACTGAATAAAATCAAGGATGTTAGTGGTAGTTTGCGATTAATTGCCAACCTCCATTATAAGACTAAAACGATTAGGGCTTAACGGACTTCTTAACACAACCAGCAGTGAACTAGATGCACTCAAACGTACCTACGCAGTTTTTAGTGAGTTTTGTCAACCGTGGCATTTCTGAGTAAGGTGTAACAGTAACAGGGCTTTTAATGTAAGATCTACACAAAGGCATTATAGTTCGTGCAAAGCATTACACACATACACATTTGTTAAGAGACTGCGTTATCTCCTGGAAAGCTCTGGTTAATAAGAATCTTGATTCTGTACTACAGGCCAGGAAAAACACTATTATCATAACAATCCTCAGCAGGGCAGACGCTCAGACATAAAGCTAATCATCTCGGAAAATGTTTCACTTTTTTAATAACTCCAGTTTCTGTGCACAATTGATGGCTGACGGGAGAAAACGTCCAGGGTCTTTCCTTTAAACCGGGTACCGGAAGTAAGAGGTTGATGGCCCGGTCCTTCCGACAAACACTTTTTCCCAGTGCTTTTAATTTGATTACCGTTACAATCCTACCATATTTTGGTTAATTAGAAATACCTGAAATTAACGTGGTATGCAGTCAACCGTAGCATCTAAAAATCCACTTGTGCTATCAGTCACCCATTGGGCTGCGGCTTACAAATGTTAGTCGGAAGTGTTGGAATTTCATGGTTTGCCCTTTCTACGATGTTTTTTTTAAATGTGTTCTAGGGACTTGTAAGATGAACGGTAAGTAAAATGGGCCAAAGAGTTATATTCCCCCGTTACCGTGCACCAGTAAGGGTTTATGTTAAACCAAATCCATAAGAATTAACACACAAGAGACAAGATGTTAAATTTGGGAGACTACCCGTAATTTACGACTTCATATGGGAATAACCCTCAAAATTAATGTGGCATATTGCACGCAATCAACTGGAAGCACAGTTGAAGTATGTGTCCATGGCGCTTGCTTGCACGTTTATCAACCTTCGACACAAATCACTCCAAGAACAGTTCCTGCCTAACTGTTTCCAGATGGCTGATCCAACCTTTTGGTAGTAGACGCCAGTGTCGGGGTCAACTATTGCGTTACATGGAGCTTTGGAATAACTTTTCAGTCTCCATTATACATAGCCCTACATAGTGCGTCTGATTTTCTGTAAACTTGTAGTCAACGAATCGGTGCATCCTTCACTTACAGGAATAGAATTATGGTGGCTTGTGGTTCCTTATAGAAATCGCCAGACTACTGAACACCTCGTTTCATACAAATGACTGTTTTTTTCCACCCATGATGGTTTATTTCAAACCGTGTACCAAACTGAGCTCGCTAAAACCAAAAGATAAATCTTTCTACTCCTTTAGGCGTTGTTGATTTATGGCTGGCAATAAGATACATTGCGAGTTGCAAGCGTTTCGTTTATTCTGATCAGCTGATGATATGAAACACAGTTTTATAGGTTTAGGACGTAGCGACAAGACAGTGGAACAAACGAGTGTCACGTGGGTGTAATCGGGTTGGGACAAACGGTTTCACTGCCACGGCAACGAAATTGATTGCGTCAGCACCTTTTGCCAACAGAAGGCCGGTGCGTGACGCTTGATTAACAACGCCTCGGAAAACGTCAACATTTTAGAGTTGCGACCGCTTAATAGGGCCAAAAATCGAAGTGTCAGGGTCAACCAAATGTCCTGTTGCGAATAAATGTTTCGCGATCGAAGACATTGGGTTTCTGTATTTTTGTAGTGTGGTGACCCGCGCTGAATCATTTTCTGCACTATCCACTTGAGGATATGCTCCGCCATCCTCTATCGTAAGTTTCGGTCCGTTCTGCCAAAGTGTCACCAAGTCTGCAGACGAACAAGCAGATGACATGAGAGACAGAGTTATCCGACAAAGAATGATCGGTGCAGCGGAGACTAATCCTGCGGGTGGGAAGTAACAAACGCATTCCGCCAAGGGATAAGTGCGATCTATGGCATATTTCAACTCTCGACTTATATCGGTAATATTGTGGTCTCCTGTGAAACAAGAGTTTACAAAAATGTCATTCTCTGGAGCTGATTATGGCTGAAAGTTGGTCACCCCTTCCTCGCAATAAATTCCAACAGATTTGACCAGATGCCCATTCTAAAGCAGAGCACTCCTCAAGAACTCCTTTTCAGAGTGTAGGCGGTCGACCGTGTACAGTTTCCCTGCTTGATGAAAAATCACTCGCAATAAACTGTGTTTGTAAGCCACGAGCGCAAATGAAGAGAACTGTAGGTACTTCCCACTCCATGTGGTTTCCCGATAAACAAACCGATTAGGTGTACCGTCTAGAAATACGGATGTCTAAGGATGATAATCGGTTATCTAACTCTCGTCCACAGGTGGTGGAGAGATTTCGGTGAGTGGAATTAAACTGGCGCAGAAGAGTTATCAAATGATTAAAACCGATTAATACTAAAATGTCGTCGACATACCGTTTGCAAAACAAAGCATGACCAATGCAATTCAACAGTCCATCTTCGACCATTCCAAAATACTGTTAGCCATTGTTGGGCCCAATGGGTTGCCCAATGCCACATCATCAACTCACCTATAAGCAAATCTCTCGAACTCCAACCGAATAATAAGAATTATCTCTTGAAGATAATGGACCGGAAGAGGTGAAGAAATATTACGAATCAAAATAAAATTACATAAATATCAACTGTTTCATGTAATGGAATGTTTGTGAATAGTGAGTCAACGTCAACTGAATACATCTTTTGTGAGGAACTCATTAAGCGCCAAACCTCCATAACTGACTGTTTTATGCAATCGACTGGTCAGAGTAAACGAAATGCTTGCATCTCAGAAAGTGTCTTCTTGGCGGCTGCTAAATTGTATAAAGGGAAGTCAATGTTTCAGATTTATCGATGACTGGTTCATCTTTATAACTGTAAGCATTTGAATGGTTGGACCAATTGGTCGATCATTCATATGTATCCTCCACATGAACGTAATGTCCATACTCCCGTTAGTCATGTCGTCACCTGGAAGGATTTTTGATTATCTGTCAATGCCAAAAACGTTCGACGCGTGATCCGTTTATTCGTTTTGGTAGCTTGTTTTGTAACTCAGGGTGATTTTTTGCACTGTTAACAAAGAATACGTCTACCAGGCTAACGTGATTGTTGGCCTATTTGTTTTGTTCACGTTTACCATTCATCCTTAGATACCGCCTACTTCCTGATACGGTGGCATCACAAATTTAGTAAAAACTTTGAACACAGGTTTACGGTCCCACCGATAGGTAAATGTCTTGTATAGTATAGTGAATACGGTACCGGTAAACTCGTTGATCTCCTCCTGATTTTCTGGCACTGATGTCACTTGGAAGAGTTATCCAGCCAACTATCTGAGCGCTGCTGACAGGCCGATGAGGTTTGTCAGGCTCGGTAGTCACGACATTCGATTTTACATTTTACGCATTGATCCACTGGAGAGAATTTGCCTATAAAAGTGCTTGCTAGAAACCGCGGTGTACATCTCTTGGTTTCTTGCCGCCGTTTACACTTAGCCACACGATCTGTTTTTAACAGTTACTGTGGTTCATATTTATAAGGAGTATAGTCAGAAATAAAGACGGCCAAACAATGTCACTTGGTCTGCTTTTTGACATGCATAAGGAACTTTGCTGTACATCTAACCAGCCTTCTATACAACATTTCTTAGACTTAACTAGTTTGAATTGAAAGTATGAGAACCTGAAGCAAATATATTCACAACCCACAATGTTTGGCGACGTTTTCGAAAAGCTAATTGGCATGTGACATTTCTCCAATTCTGCAGGCAACACACTCACCTGTATGACGTAAGAAAAATGTTCTTAAAATTGTGCTACTAACTTGCTGGAAAAGTAGTTAAACATCGATTGTGTTGCCCTAACTGAGTAGAATGTTACCTGGTCTTGGCGGCGGCGGCGGGTTGCTGTCACAGGGTCCATGTTTTCCTTGAGACCTCTCCACAGTTGCAAGGGACATTAAACTACGGCATATTATTTCGCCGCTAGGTGTATCCTACCATCTTCCGTATGGTTATGCTTGAAGTCACATACGAAGCGAAAAAGCCCACTGTTCACCGGAACAGTTGTGTTCGGGTGGATTTATCGCCTGACCAGCTTCAATACGGATAGTAAACTTGGACGCCGCCCTTGTTGTTGCTGATAAGTAGTCCGTCTCTTTGTGTGTATTAGGCAAAGAACTCCAGTTCCACACCAAGTTTGGTGGCGTTAAATGAAGATTATAAACCACTACTGAGCTTTAACAAAAGTGGGATACATGTCTGATGCTTCTGTTGGAAACAAACTATTCTAAACTTGATTCGTACTATGAAACCCATGATAAACGGTAAATCGTTTTAGTCTGTAGTATGTGTCTTTACAATCACGTAACATGAGGGGGAAAATCAGACCTTAACTATTCCTTCTTAAAAAACGCAATCACGTCTCGTGATATCACTTCAGCAGGAAACCATAATGTTTTTGTGGTTAAACAGATGTTTTGGAGACAAAGAGTCTAACAACAGAGAGTTCAGCTCACGATTTTAGAAGCAAGTTGGCGGAAGAATTTACCCCAAAACTAATCTACCGAATTAGGAGGAAAATGTATTTATGGGTGAACTTGGTTAAAATGCGTTGTATGTCCATGTCGTCAGAACGTACAGAACGTTAGTCCGGAGATTTTCACTGTAATGTTCAAGTGTACCAAGGGGACGAATTACCTCAAGTTTGTTGTCTCCACGGCCGTCTTCGAATTGAAAAGATTTTTAAAATGATGACCGACCATCCGAATTATGTTTAATTCTAAAACTGTGTCCGAATCACAGCTACACTAAACCATATGTCGTAAGCGGATATTTAGATATGATACAGGCATGGTGTTTTCTATCACCCGATCGGCACAGATCCTATGTGCGCGGCACACCCGTGGTCAGAACAAAATTCTAGGCTGAGCTGGCTTTCAGCGACCGGATCAGGTCCGATTCGTTGTCCTTTTCCGTGTGTATTCACTTCTCCTCATCAGTCGTCTGGGCGATCTTCAATGAACGCCATTTGTTGTTTGATTAATTGGCTTAAACTATGCTCAGTTGGTTCAATGAAGACAGTAACTTCAACCTAACTGAGAAGTCCTGATCACGGGGTTATCGATTGGATAGAACAGAGTGATTCTGTTCATTCTCCTTTCGAAATGATCGGGCAAGCTGAACACTATTCATACAAGGTTGTGGTTGAGCGTTCGGATTTGATCATTCGGTCATGCCTATTGTGAGGTTGCTGGCGTTGTGGTTAACACGCTAGTCTCACAAGCACGAGGGTCAGAGTGCAAACTCCGATCCAGACAAGGATATGCACTACTGATGAGCTCTAATAAGAGCGAAACTCGAGTCTAGTGCTTCCTTTCGAAGTGGGCTAGCCGAAAGGCTTATCTGAATGCGAAGGCTGCGATCAAGTGTGGGTGGTGTTCTAGTTAAAACAATTGGTTTCTGTTAGAAACCGCCTTGTCAATGCTCCGATTAAATGGACATCATGACGGCTGGACAAAACATGAACAGCGCACTCTACATGACTTCACATTGCGAAGCGCAAACGTCACGTAATCACTAGATGCGGAATAGTCAATAACAATAACGGCAACAAACTGTTGCTTCTAGTCTGAGTCGTTGGACAATCTAGCAAATCACCGGTAAAGACGATGGAATTTTCATTGTAAGCCATGCACTTTTCGTTTTACTTGTGAGCGTATGATCAAAACCGTGTCCACCTTATTTATGCGGGAATGAGTTATCATCAGTTTTGATTTTGATCACATATATGTTCGTGTTGTCTATTTTTGTTCAGTAGAACAAAATAAAATACACCACTCACCCAGAACCAAAGAATTTCTTATATTATTCACCTCACAAGAGAGAGGAAAAATTCCTCTTTATGAGGAAGTTTGGTGCACTGCGTACCCCCAAGGATTACACGAATTAGAGTCAAAGGGGGATGACGGATTTATGACAATTAATTATCAGTTCATAAGATCTGACAAGAGCAAAATTGGATTCCACTGAAGCAACAGCAGCAGAAAATGGCGGATTGGGACTTACAGCTAACTGCACAAATGTCTGCTTATCTGTGTGAAGTTGAAAAAGCACAAGGAATATTTGTGAACAGATTGCAATCTTCGACAAGCAATTTCAGTTATGATTGAACAAAATGGAAAGTGGGTGTGCAGCTGTCATGCGTCAAGATGAAACGCTAAATTCTCAATGGACCACAAATGTTGCCTGCCAGCCTCATCCAGTTTCTATCGGTTTGGCGGTATTTTTGTTCTATAGGCCAACGGTGTAGTAACAGGAAAACCTTGATTACATACAAACATTTTTTTGACGACAATCTACGTTAAAATCAAGGCTCACGCAAACGTAGGAATTTAAAATCTAATACTGGTTGTTGCGAAGTCGTTTTCGATTAAAACTAGTCAGCAAACTGGTTATGCGTGTTCCAGATATCTCGTTTTTACTACAATAACACATAAGAAAGAATTTTCAAATTAGTTGCTCATCCCTAACTACCTGTTCCTTTGCGAGAGTTATTCAGCCATAAATCTTTTGATACGAAGAGAGTATTTCGCAATAAGGTACATCTTCCATGGACTAGAAAAATGTTTTTTCGACGGAGCTGTTTGTTGACGGGAGCACTTTAATCACGTAAAACCAGACTAATGTGGATATGAATCTGTGAGTGCGGCAAACTCGTTCCATGAGAGTCGGTAAAACAAACTTTAATTCGTTTTTAATACGGACTTTTCAACATCTTACATTACCAAAGACCCCCTGAAAGAATTAATATCACTGAAGCTCCCAAGATTACGGCTTATGAGATTGATTACACAACCATCGCAAAATTATGAAGGTTCACATGTCGTGGTAAAGAAAAACAAGGCCTACAATCATTTGAAATGGAAGCTCGGGCAAAAATGCTATTTATTATCGACCATTGGATATCATGCAAAGGCATGGTTGTATGGATGCAAACTGTCAGGTTGCCTGGACATAGAGAAAAGTCGACTAGCGATTACGGGAACCCATTAGCTCTCGATTCACAGTTGCAAAATTCGTCCGTGATGTGTAAGGTTTACGTGCCCAGGTAATCACAGGATGAGCATTAGCATAGCTTCGATTCCATCGGCTCCGGCTAGCAAACACACCCCCATATTAAACATTAAGGGCAGTGCAGAGTACGCTTGGTTCAAGGAATAATCTGTTAAAAACGTTCACTTTCCAGATCCGTTGAATATACCCTAACTTGGATTCCTAAACTCGATTTGCCTGGCTGCATTGGAATGTGCAAATTGTTCGTGAATGGTTTCACATTATTTATCTGGCCTGCGGCTAATGCGTAAATAATCACGGTCTGGTCTTGAAGGACAGTTATATGGTCTTCTTCTAGGTGAACTGACCACACTTTACTCCCAAAATCGGCTTCGTTTATAGTTGTGTGAGTCACCCGATGCTGAAACTTCTGTATCTCGTAAACGCTTCCCAGATGAGAATATTCATTAGTGTAGGATGTCCTCCTGGAGGCATTACATTTTTTTACATCTGAATTTTTTCAATGCTGAGAGTGCTCTTACTGATAAAACAGCGGTAGGGTGTTCATAGCCCACACTTCCATGCACAAACTAATTATGTTTGCCAAGCTGCTTTGTTACAGTCGGTTTTTAGTTGGGTCATGTTTGCCTTGATCCGTATTCATTGTAGGCTTATTTATTATTTATAAACGGAAAAGCACCAGGGATTATTTGACTTCCTGAACTCGGACAAAATAGTTGTAGTGTTCACTTTCGCAAGCAGATTTGAGTTGAATCTGAGAGTACACATCTATTAACAGGAATGTGCAAAAGCATCCCCAATGATGAGGGATCGTCAACCCTCGTGAGCACTCTTAACGAGTCCCTCACTGACCACAAACTAACACAAACCCAAATAGCCCTAGCACCCGTACAGATATATTCAGGTTAGCGTCTTGCTTGCATTTACTGGTCTGAATTAGATACATGCTGGATTTGTAATAATTGATCATCTGTGACTTCAACAGATGCTTTAGGAAACAGATCTTAATTAAGGCACCGTGTGCCATACGTGTCGTAACAGTACTAGTAAACACCAATCGTGCAAATAAGACAACAAGGCATGCACCAGTAAATCAATCAAAATCTGTATGCAAGCCAAATATAGCAGCTTCCAGCAGCTCACGTAGGTAGAACCATATCGTTTCAGTGGTAAACACACTGCTGTCTGCAGAACATACAACCCTACCTTGTGCAAAAACTAAACTCAATTAACCAGTCGACGCAAGTTACGTGTGTGCGGACACTAGAACTCGTTTAGTTACTAACACCGGGGGACTCAGTTTGTGTTAACATCCTTTTTCACAACCCATTTTAATCTCACGCTTTTTTCCAAAAAATTCTAAGATTATTTCACTCTTCTTAATCTGACGGATGATGGATGATGTTTTCAATCTATACACGTAAAACAGGAAACAGTTATCTATCTCAAACTACTCCAACAAACATGTTGATGCCTTGTCTGAACATCCTATGTGCGTGCGAGCGTGATTCAGAGGTTGACATACAAATTATTTCCTCCCCATTTCATTGTCCATCATACATCTCACTTGAATACGCCGACCGCAGTATTCGTCCGTCTGTTGCCGCCCACGCATTGTTTAATTTAACCGGAAACACCCGCAGATAAAGTCGATGACCACAGTTCTCAAGATTCCGCCTGACATAGGAAGCACGCACTTAAACAACAGGAAGATGCGTTTTATGTTCAGGTAAAGCGAAACACGCACGCGCATTTCCTCTGACAAAACTGTTAGCTCACTGACCCGTGAGATGTTTTACATAACTAAGAAATGAGTCTTTTAAAGTTAATCAGTTGTTAAATGTCAAAACGCTGTGTTGTATTCACTACTGTGCTCCATGAATTCTTTTGTCCCAAAAAACATTTGAAGAAGTAAAAGAATAGTTACACTTCGTTTGGATCGAGTGAAAGTACTTGGTCTATAGTGCTTGAACTCTTCATTGCTTGGACTTATTTTGGACCATATTGTAAAATCAGTCAGGAATCCACGGTTATACGCAGTCTATCGGGGCAGCTGTAAACCTCTTGATTCGGGGCAGAACAAGACAGAATATTGAAGGTTTACTCGGATAAAACTGGTTCTGTACATAAATAAGTAATGGTTAGCAAATTATACAACTTACAACCAAGTGAACTCTGTGCACGGAATTTAACCGTCAGCAGGTATTAAGTCAATAATACGGTAGCGTAAACAGTTCAATGAGGCGGTACAAAATAAACAAAGAGTGAGAGTTCAAACGAGAGTTCGTAGTACCAATTCAGAGTATGTTACGTGTAACAATGTAAGAAATGTTCAGCCAGTATTTAATGTAACCAGTACGTGGAGACATATATAAAGGACCTACGGTACGACAGTTTGACCAAAGGGGGTATAGGAGCAGTTGGGAGTTATCGTGCAGGTCACTGGTCGTGGATGGGTTGTTGGGACGTAGAGTCGCGGGGCCGGGTGTGGAGGTTCGATGGTTCGAGCCTTCTGGCAGACGTTTTGCCATCGCATTCTCAATTTCACTTGTAGTGGATCCGAACGTAATTTTCATTGATTCTGGCCAGAATCAACGCATATCAACCTTTCATGTCAGTCGATCTTTTGACTGAAACTTCCATTACTCCCCACCTTATTCCGTTTTGCCGAGTTTGCCAGCAAGACTGAGGTGACAAATCTATGATCCGGAAACGCAGACAGTGTATCGATAGTTCCCTTGAAAAATGCATCCAACGAACGCAAATGAATAACGACCACGGAATTACTCTGGAGAGTATACGATGAACCTGTTGTGTTTAAAAAGACGGTAAATGTGAACAGGGGGAATACACTGCTGATTAATTGTTTACAGCGAGCAAATGCACCACAGACCACAAGAGCACTTACCCAACGCTTTCATCTTGTCCTTTATTATTCTATCAACAACATTTGTCCGGGAAGTTGTTCCAGTTGTGAGCCGTCGTCCGTGGATTCTTGGACACATATCCGATTATGAATTACCATATTCTCCTATGTGCTATATGAACACTCAAAACATCCATCTGTTGTATACTACTTAGCTCGGTGTATGAGTGATTTAGTATATTTAGTGATGAACTTATAAAAGGCTGTGATGTTTAACGTCACGAATAGGGCTCACCGAAACGAAGTGTTTTAATTTCCAGTGCTAATTGGTGCAACCGAAAAATCTAGCAATTGACGAAAAGTATCAAGTTGAATGCAGCCAACCAACACAAACAGAGCGGATAAGGGCTCTGACCAGAGCGATATATGGGATTTTCACCGTAGACTACCGGATGAATCTCACAGGTAACGAAGTCGATCAAAGAGCGCTTTCTATGGCTTATAGTGAATATTATCAGAAATGAATATGTGTTCGCAAGTACTAACTCAGACTGCTGACAAGCAATCAGTCTTTACGTATTACTTAAGCTTTCTGTTAGATGCCTGAGTTGATAGCTAGATCGGTTTTGTTTCTAAACCAACACGGACACTACAGTACGATAGAAGATACTGTGAACTGGTGATTAAATTTCATAAAAAGATTTTGGGGAACAATCAGTAAACTTTACCACCGCTTGCTCCACAAGCCCGGATTTCTGTCATATTGGTACATGTATAATGTGTCCAACGGACGGGCAAACATCATGTCACAACAATTACTAGACTGGTGATTGTCTACCATGTGTTTGATCCACTACACACGATAGGCAAACTTATACGGTCCACTACACGTGGCTAATTCGAATTACTCGTGCCCAGCTGCCTGGACGTCAATTGCAGGTGTGATATTCCCGTGAATTTTCCGATACTCGAGGGCAAACTGGACTGAGTGTAAATAGCCAGCCTCGATTGCTGAATTCCATTCACACACCCACACACTTACAATAACTCACCCACATACGTATAAATGTATGTCTGTTTGTCAAAAAAACAGTCGAGCAGTAGACAAAATGAGTACGATTCTGCACCTGGCGGTCATATCGGCGTTTTATCAGCGGGTTGGGGGAGGAGTCGGTCGTGGGTCACGACATGTTCATTCAGGTGGGAGTTTTTGCTCGAATGCACAGCTGCATTTGATATCAGATGAATAGGTGAGCGTAGGCATATATGAGGGTAAGGTGAGCAGCCATGCCGAGGTTGGGACGGTGTAAACAATAAGCACCAACAAACTGGCGTGAGTTC